>LOEQ01003096.1:151849-169874 GCA_001685075.1 Bramus lutescens | reverse complement strand
GGAGGGTGGAGGACCTTGGACTTCCCACAGCACAGGGAACCCTGACTGCTCTTTAGACTGGAGAAGGAGGGGGAGGGGAAGTGGGGGGGGAATGGGAGGAGGGGAGGATTTGGAAATTTTTAATAAAAAATAATAAATAAATAAACTCATGTAGGTGTCTTCATTGCTGCCCTTTGCTGCTGCAACTCTACGATACCCTTTTTATTCAGCATGTGATTTCTCTTATTCCAGGTGTGTCCTGCCTATAGTTAACCTAAGGGGCTGTATGTAGTTAATATAGTGCTTTTCATGTGGAAAACTCTCTTAGGAAGCAGATTTGTAGTCTGATGAGTGGTTTGTGTGTCAGATATTATGAGTATGTATTCTAGGTTGGCCTCAATCTCTTTACCCTTCCTCAGCCTTTGTGGAGCTGGGTTAGAGCTTTGTAAGGCCATATCCACCTAATATTTCGATTACTTGTGGTTTTGTTTATTTGTTTATTTGCTTATTTGCCTGTTTTGCAGGCCTAAGGATTGAACTCAGTGGCTTGTATATGTGAGTTAAGACTCTTAAATTTTTAAAATCATTTTGTGTATCCTATATGAATTTAGCTGACCAGAAAAACTTTCATATTGTGGTACTTGTAAACATGATTTACCCCACATTAAAAGCAAATATTACTGTTTATTTCTAGGTGGTTTCATCTTTAAACTTTGATGTGAGAAATATGACATTTCAATTTAAAATATCTTAAATGTAACTTCTCTAAAGTCTTAAATAAAATAAACAATGTGGAAGCCTAATTGACAATGTGAAGACCACTCAGAAACACAGAAAGAGCTTGGTTTAAACCTTGTATAATCACTCTTTAACCATTTTTGATACATGGCTCTTAACCAAATCCTGTAGGAAACATTCCCTGAACAATTCAATCCTCCAATGATTTCAAAATAACACTCAGGCAATTCCCAGGTGTAAGCGCTGTGGTAAAAGCAATTCTCCCCGAGATCCCTCTTTAGTCACACAGGGCTCTAAAATGTTTAGAGTAAAGGCAATGGATGTTCCGCTTTCTGCAGGTCAAATTTGGAGGTCAACATTGCAAAACCTGTGGGAGGCTCATTCAGCAATATTTTCTTCTGTTCTCTTTTAATGTTCAATAGCACATATAGGAGCCACCTACACAACAGACTTGCTCGGAGTTCTTTGATGGTGATTCCTGCTGTGAAAAAATGCAGTGACTAACTGTTTGTTGGAACAGATAAAGCATGTGCAAAGCCGTGGCTCAGCCTGGTCCTGGAAACTGATAGATAACATAAAGGAGAAAACTCATCTCAAAAAGAATAAGTAAAGAATAAATAACTTATGAAATTTATAAAGAGTAAATATCAATAGGATACTTTTTCTAGATCTTATTCTTTTTTCTTCTCTTCTGTAATGTTTTAAAGGATGATGAAAGTGTACAGTTTACAAATGAGTACTCAATTGTTACTTTAGCTTATTAAGCAGCTATGAGTGTCTACATTTCCTTGCTCAGACATGGACCTTCTTGCTCCATTTACAATAGCTAGGGAAATATAATCAGTCTAGTTGTCCATCAGCTCATGAATGGACAATGAAAATTTGATACCCACTCCACAATAGATTTTTATTGCATTGTAAAGAAAAATGAAATTGGGGGATTTATTCATTACTGGATGGGCCTAGAAAAAATGTACAGAGTACCCCTAAAGAAGAAAAGCACACTGCATGTTCGCTAGGAAATGTAGATCTTTCAGAATCTTTAGATCTGGATGTTCAACTCTGAATACCTACAGAAGTCAAGGAACTAAAAAGGCGGTATTGGAGTTGGAAATGTCTTAAGGGAGGAAGGATGGTAGAATAGAGATGATATGAAATTAGACAGGTGGAACACTGTGGATGGGAAATTACAAGCAGGGATGGGATGCGAAAACGATTGCAGATAGGAAGTGATGGTCAGTCAACCAAAAGTGTGTGTGGATGCTCACCTTCCTAGACCTTGATGGAGGGGGGAGGACCTTGGACTTCCCATAGGGCAGGGAACCATGACTGCTCTTTGGACTGGAAATGGAGGGGGAGGGGGGAAGGGGAGGGAATTGGGAGGAGGGAGGAGATGGAAATTTTTAATAATAATATAAAAATGATAAAAAATAAAAGTCAAGTTCAGCAGAAAAAAAGAACTGAAAACTGTATGGAAGCTTACTACCAGGTAAGTTGACAAAAATGCCAATTAAAAAAGGTAGAAGAGAGATCTCATATATTGCCTAGGTAATATCTATCCTGAAAGCCATATGTTATTTAAAAATGAAGTCAGTGACAGATATGCAATGCCTCCTTACAAATTATTGGTCAGTGAGCTTTCAAAGGCCTCCAAACAATCTCTTAACAATCCTTATGGCTGCCCACCAGAACTTCTTACTGTTTGATACTATTGCTGAAGACGTTCTATACCCTCCTTGTAAGACAGAGAAACCAAACAGAAACTGAGTGGAGAAGCATCTCTTGATGGATACATTTCATGCTACAGGAGGGAGAATAGGCACCAACAACCTTACCCACATAGGAAGCTTATGAACTTTGATACAAAGCTACCCAGCAACAGGGGTCCACTGGCACTACAGTGATAATGATGTATGGTCACCAACCACTCTCCGATTGGGTTTGAGTTTAGATATGAAGGAAGAAACCCATGCCTCATATTATGAACCCAGTCAAAAGCCAGTGGCTAAGGACATGGTAAGCTATAATGAAATACCTATTATAGTGCTATAGTATTTGTGTTTTATATCATAAAGGAAGCTTGCCTGAAGATCAGAATGCAAAACAGCCACACTAGTCAGCTATACAGGCCAGGCAATGGTGGTGCACACTTTTAATCCCAGCACTAAAAAGGAGAGTAAGATGGGAGGAGGCAGGTCTCATGCTCAGTCTCCAGTCTGAGGATACATGGAGACAGGATCTTGCCCTTTAGGTCTGAAGATTTGGTAGTGGTAAAAGGTCTCTCGAGTGATTGGCTACTTTACTTTGCAGATGCTCAACTGAACCCCATTACCTGTCTCTGCATTTTTATTATTTGTGCTATAGCTGATACCAGGATTTCTATAATTGTTTAGCAAATATTATATATATTTATATGTTTTAAAAATATACATACCACTATCATTATGTTCTTAAGGTTATTTGAGCAAGCTTCTCATAGTCCAGTCTACCCTGTTCCCTCAAAAAAAAAAACTGCAGGAAAAGTTTAACTTTACCTTTTACTAATTTTAAATGCATTTTAATATACATACAGCATTTTTATTGCCACTACCAGACACCATGTTTTCATCTATCATGAATATGAGAATTTCAACTTTTGAAAACTTTAATATTTAGATATTTTCTTTTAATCTTTTTCCTTTTTTCTCCCATAATTAAACAAGTAGATAAAAATATGTTGTCTTTTTATATTTATAGATGAAAATCTCAATAAGGTGAGATACAGACAGAGAAGAAAAACAAGGATTGTAACTAACTTAAATGGTAACAGTATTAAAAGGGACTAAGTAGCCATTCTCTCTCTCTTCATCCCTCTCCCCACCCTGAGTGTGTGTAAACCTATTTAATACTAAATAACACAACTATTCTTTGATGCTTGTTATCAACTACACCAATCAACTATTAATTTTAGCACAGGGTTAGTAAATGATGAGCAACAGCCTGCCTGCAATAGAAAGACGTGTGGATGCCAGAGACTCTGAATGTTGTATCTAGTCTTGTGCTCCTGGAATCTGTGTCTTCCACTCTCTTACCACACCTTAACCCATGAAGACATACATTGCTCCTCCACTGATGTTCCAGGTTTGGGCAAGGGTTATGAATGAATGAATCTTCCCCTGTCCATGAAGATTTTGTTAGTCTGGAAAACTTTATTGTTTCATTACTTCTGGCTATTTGATTATTTATTCGCTTGTCCTTCATTTGTCTCCATTTCCAGGACAATGCAGTATGATGAAGTTCTCAGAGTTGAAGAATAGAAAACTGACAAGTAATTAAAAAATACTTTTACGTGTGTGTTCAAATATATTAAGTAATCAAGGCATTATAATTTTAACATTCAAAATAAAATGCAACATTGAGTCTAAATGATGAAATGTTTTTTAAAATGAATTTTATGATTGCGCTTTTTTGTTTATACTCTATGAACAAATTATCTCAATTATTAAATGTGATGGAAAGGTTTACTGATTATATAAAAAGGAGTGTTGCCTTTATGCACCTCAGAGTATTTATAATAATGATATTTCACAGCCTAACTAAAAACTGTAAGAGATGTGCTGTAAAGTTAATAGATCATGATATTATTTTATTTTTATCATTGACTGTTTTACTAGATCATTTACACTCTTGTTGAAAATTTTTCACAAGCCAAATTTAATAGCTAGATATTCAAATTAGTAGTCGTTTCATTAATTTTTGCTTTTTTATTTAAATTTGTCTCTTTTTCTTCTTAATCTTTAGTTAGAATTGTTTCTAATGTGAATGAAAGAACCTACAGGGAAGTGGACATTAAAAATGTTAGACCTAAGAATTATCTTTCTTAGATTTAACTTTTTAAAGTAGAAGTAGATCGGAAATATCGTGAATGCCTGAGCTCTCAGAAATGTATGTGCTTGTAATTGGTTTACTTGTTTCAAATAAATAGAGATAAACTGTAAAAGGGATTTAAAGTAATTAATGTGTAAATAAGCTGGTATGAATTTGTGACAGAACAAAATTCTATCAGTCATTTTTCTTAGCATGGAACAGAAGAGGCAATTGTGGGAATTAAGTGTAACTGAGAATATTACATATTCATTTTTTCCCTGAGGAAACATCCCATTCTTCCTTCCTTTTACACAGAAAGATAATTTCTAATTGACTAGTGACTTGAATGATGGCATGGGCTAGCTCATATATTCATCCATTCACTCATCCATCACAGGTTAGTAAAAGAATTCCTTCCTATTTGACAGAAATCTATGAGGTAAGAGGGCAAAGAATGCAGAGCACAGCAAATAGAAAACAAAAGAAGCAAATCCGGATTGTTGTCATGAAAGGCGTATAACCTCTGGCATGAGTGCCCAAATTGTTATGGTAAGCACATCTGTAGAGAAGCAGACATGGCACCTCACAGAATGTAGGACAAGATTGTTCCTTCAGCAGGAACGTCATGAGCAACCCATGAAAGCCTGTTTTTAAAAGATGGCAAACCCTGCTGTGATGGGACGGCCCTCATTGTAGCCTCCTTGCCTTTACTTGAGGTAATATTTTTACATGTAATAATAAAAGCGTGTGACCTTTACCTATCCGTCAATCTATCTATCATCTATTTACCTACCTCTCTAGTGAATGTATACACCCCTTCTGAAACAAATCCAAAAACCTTTAAAAAATCCCTTTGCTATTTTCTCATATGATGATGACATAGTAATTGATGGAAGTCTCTTTGTATTCAAAAGATTTCTTTAAGTTTTATTGACTTTCTTAAACAGTGAATTTGTAAAATCTGATAATCTCATTTCTAACATCGTGTTCAATATGTTGTTCTGTGTTCAGGAAAGCATGTGTTCAGTGTTTTAAATTGCCCCCATCATCTTCCCATTCTCCAGTCTTAGGAACTTTGGCATACTATAAATTTATTTCCTTCCACTAATGCCTACATTTTTCTTTACCTTAACCAGTATTTTTCTTTTCTTTTTAATAGTTCTCCAATTCTAATATTAACTTCTCACACAGATTATTTCTACCCATGCAGGACAAAGCAATATGCCCTATGTTTTTCAGTGACATTTTGTTATTTGACTTGCATGTTAGTAATAAGTGCCTGACATTCCGCTCTTTTTACCATACATCTATTTATTGTTAGTAGACAGCAAATAAAACAATGTTTTGAGAATGGATTATTTATATTCATTTGATATTTTATTTCAAGCACTTAGGATGATATCTAATATTAAAAGGCCTTGAAATGTTATGAAAAACTTTCTACCCCCTTCGTTTCTGACAGAAAGAACAAATAGGAAGGAAAGTAAAAAGAAGGAATGCTGAAGGTTTGCTGCCTACTCTGAAAGAATGATTAGTCCTGTATTTTGCTATCTTAAATGTATACATGCTTGTATATTGGCTGTCACAGGTACTTTATTGACCAAAGTCAACTACAGTTGGCTTCTCACACGGATTTAAAGTGTCTTCCAAGTTGTTATCTTGAAAATATATGTTTATGTTACTAATTAATTTGTAGTCTGTTTTCTTTTACTTTTGAAACATTTATAACAGTAAATTTAGCAAGTATAAGGGAATGTATTTTCCATGCTAATAAATTCGCGCAGTGTAGACAATGCACTGATTTTTGGTAAACATATTGGGTTGTGTAACGTACCGTCATAGCAATTTTTAGAAGATCACTTACTTTTGTGTGTTGCCTTGTGCCCAACAGAACATTTATAGAATGTTTCCACCTTCATTCCCAGGCATTCACCAATTTATGTCTTGTGTATTTGATATTCGTTCCATAAATTCACTGTAAAATTTTCAATTCTACAGCATTTTGCTATTCAGCCAAGAAGCAGCATGCAGCCATATTCCATTTCTTTATAATAATGCTGAATAATAACTCATTATACAAGTGTGAAACATCATTTTTATGTTTTTTTTCCAGTGGTTAGATGGTTTATTTGTTGCACAGTGAAGAATGACACCTTCACATTTTCATGTCATCACTGTTCTTGAAATGGTATCTTATATTTCTTGGGTTAATATACGATAGTGTACTTCCTGATTCATGTGGTTACCCTTAAAACAATTACAGATTGGTAGTGAATGCCATTTACCACATTCTAACAAAGCGAGGGGCTTTGTTCTCTTAATCTTGGCCTAGAGTTTTTAGTGACTGTGTAGACATGATTGATGCAATAAGTTTTAATTGTTACCATATTCTCCTAGTTAAGAAATATTGAGTAAAATATTTTTGAATATTTTAATTGTTCATTTTCTGTTTAGGTGATATATCTGTTATGTAAAACTTTTTTTCTTATTTTATTCATGCATGCATGTACATATTTATGGATATATATAAGGATTTGTGTGCAGGGGATACATGTATGCATGTTATTATACAGATGTGGAGATAAGAGGATCACTTGTAGAGCTGGTTCTCTTCTTCCACCATGTGTTTTATGAAGATGGAACTCAGGGTGTCTGTCTAAGCAGCAAGCAACTTTATTCTCTGAACTGCCTTGCAGCTGGTCCCCCAAACAAAATTCCTTCAAATTAACTCACTTATCAATAAATGCTGGTAGAGCTATTCCACATATACATTCTTGAAAGATATTCTCAAACTTTTCTCCCTATCTGATTCCAGCTGATCATGTAAGTAGCTGAGTAATGAGCAGTTACAAAGGAATAAGAGGAAGGGAACACCTGCTCAGTGGTGATAGCTAGACCTGCCCAGGTCTTCCTGGAGTCAGAGGGTGGATGTGAGAGTTTACAGCTACCCATCTCACACAGCTTGTTGTTGGCAGTCATTGGAAAGGAACTTAATGCCAGCACTTTAGAGGCTTCTCGTGAACCTGACTCTGGCATGCGGAGCAACTTCCAGGGCATGAGGTTCCAATTCCTTTTCACATCAGATTGTCACCATTCATCAGAAACTTGAAGATTAATTAGAAAAACTTTCAAAAATGAAAGCAGGATGTTAAAGCATGAATTGTAGCATGATTAATAAAAACTCAGATACAGATACTGGGTTTCAACCTGAAAACCAGAAAAACAAAACAACCCGTCACTGGCTCTTACCTCTACCTCATTCTGAAAATGATGATCCTGCCTCCAGGACTCCTTAGAATGAGACTTTTTTGAGAGCTGCCTCCTGCCGTTTTATATTCCTCTTTATGCTTGGATTAAAGGCATGCATTGCCCAGTTTCTATGGCAAGTATGTGTCGCTATTGTGATTAAAGGTGCATGTCATTGTGGTTACTGGGATTAAAGATATGTGTCATTGCTTCCTGGTCTGTAAGCCTGAACAGTAGGACTGTTTTATTCTCTGATCTCCAGGCAAGCTTTATTTATTAAATGCAAATGAAATGCCACTACATTTCCCCTTTATGTCTAAAATTAAAAAAGCTTTAACAAATATAAGAAAAACTATATACAATAAAAACAATAAGTATATTTAATATATACAGGTAATAAATTCATCAAGGTCTAGGCCATTTGCCTTTGATAAACTCAGAGAAAATACTCCACATCTATCTGTCTTGGTGAATTCAAAGTCTTGTACTTAATTTACTTTCTATAGTAACGTGTTTTCTGTGCCAGGTAAACAAAGAAAATTATGCCTATAATTATCTAGTATTCAACTCCCTCAGAGACACATAAGAAAATAATATTAACTAAATAGGTAGGAAGTGCAAGCAAGTAACTTCCAAAAAATATGAGTAGTGACAGAAACAACTGGCTACCTGGACAGTCACTCAAAGTTTCTCTGTTATGTTGGGGCATCCATCTTTGCCACAGGCCTAGCATATCTAACAGACTTTTCTGTGATGCAGGATACTCTGAAGTACTGTCCTCCTCTTGTCTTGACAATGTTTAGCAGTCACTTTCTTTTGTGTCCTGCTTGTCTAATTAGGACTGCTTACTGTCAGCTGTTGAGGCAGGGACATTTTCTTACCCAGTGACATATTTTTGCCACAAAAAAGTAAACTCCGTGTGGAGTTTCTTTGATTCCCATTATCTTCTCTGAAATAGATTGGCGCTGTCAGAGCAGAGATGTCTCATTTTCATAAACAAGAGCCTATGTTATTAAAACATCTTAAAATCATTTTTTTGTAGATCTCGGAAGTGTTTAAAGACAACCCGTCTATCTAAAGTATATCTTTATTTCACCTTGAAAACATACCTAATGTGACTACAAGTTCAAAATATGATATCGAGAAGGGAAACATAGTTCAACATGACCAATTTAGACAGGAAAAAAAAACAGTAGAACAAATTAGAACATGGGACCAGATAAAGATAGAGAATTCAGGGTGTGGAATTTTCTGCATCATTAATGAAAATATTTTGCCCTCAGATGATTCAGTTCCACAGCCCTAATGTAGTGATGGTTATAGATAGCAAAATACAGAAGACTTGAGGAAGAGACAGAAGGAATTATGCAGTTAGGACACAGGAAAGCCACAGGCAGTAATAGGAACCAGAGTATAAAACTTGTGATCATGGCTGAAAGGAGACTTGGTTTTTTTTTTCAATTATATCTAAATCCTAAAAATATATTACTTCTCTTAGTACAATAAAGTGTTTTTAGAACTATGTTTCTTTGAGAATAGATTATTTTTTCCAGTGCTCCTGCACTTATTTCTTGTTTCTAAACAAACCCCAGTCCCCATTGCTGTCTTCTTCAATGACTGTGTTCAGTGACAGTCCTGTTAAATATTTATATTTCAATTTAAACTAGCAAAACATCTCCCCATAATGTTATGGTTTTTCAGGGCCTGATATCTCTCATCTGTTACATGAACACACAAGAAATGACAACTTTGCTATAGGAGATAAAAGATGGGATATTCTTTTGTCTTTATTTGCAACTATCTTAATATTTTATGTAACAATATTCTCCCCTTTCCAGAAGTTGTGTATTTGGGAATATGCAAGATGCTAGTCCTAGAAACTTCATGGCAAACTTTATCCATGGGCTTTGGAATTCCTCACCTACAAGCATGATCTGAAAATAAGAATCAGTTTAAAGGCAGAATTAATTCAAATTTCCTAGAGATTTTCTTCATACTGCTGTGCTGAAAAAATCTCCATTTTCATGTTTCTTGATAATTATTGTGAAGAGTGACTTTATTTACTCACCTGGCTGGCATATAAGTGACAGCATTCACTCATTCTAATTTTGCTTTATCAAGTATTTACCAAGGAATATCCCAAGATTACATATTATTCTAATTTTACATGCCACTCCTTGTTAAGATGCAGTGTACATCCTGAGATTTCCCACTGTAAAGTCAACATGAATATTTATAAATTTTGAAGAGGTGAATATTCTTTTCCACCTGTTTTAGTCAGAAGAGATAAAAGTTACATTCATAATTACATACCATTTTGAGGATAGGATTTAGATTATTTATGAATTGAGCAACTGTGTTTAAAACGTATCCTAAGACCATGTTATAGATCTAAACATATATTTGTTTAGTAAATTTTGTTTATATGTTTTTAATAAAATGTTATTTGCTATAGAATAACTAATGACCCAAATATTTATTTACATATATTTCTCTGGTTATATTTCTTTTACCACGTTGGGCACCATTTGTTGTTGGTGTTCTGACCTGCCTGGTTCCCACAATTGTTAAGCCCCAAAGAAATCACACAGAGTTCTACATTAAGTATAAACTGATTGGCACATTATCTCGGGCTTCTTATTAACTCTTATAACTTATATTACCCCATTATTCTAGTATATGTTAGCCCCATGGCTCGGTACCTTTCTCAGTGAGGCAGTTACATCTTGCTTCTTCTGTGTCTGGGCTGGGACTGCAGAGGAATGGGCTTCCTTCTTCCTAGAATTCTCCTGTTCCCATTGACACACCTCTACTTCCTGTCTGGTTGTCCTGCCTATACTTCCTGCCTGGCTACTGGCCAATCAGCTTTTATTTAAAATACAATTGACTGAATACAGACCATGGTCCCACACCATGTCCCCATCTTTATATTGAGTTTGACAATGCCAATATCTTAGGATTTCTTTTACTGAAGATAATGGAGGAAACAGTGTATGTGGTTCTTTCCATGAAACATATTTTTTTAATATGCAAGTGTTTGAGAAGAAAGAGAACTATGTCATCTGAATTCTTCTATTCTAGTAGAGAAAATGCAGAGGGGGATTCACATGAAACTTTTAATCACTGGTACTGTCAAGAATATCTCCAGAGATGTTGAGGATAGACACTGTGGAATGAATTCCATTTTCGCAAAGTTAATCAGCTGTTCTTACTGCTGAACTATTTTCTTCTGATAGATTTTGGATGAGGGTTAGTCATTGTCTTCTACTGTGTACAAATGTGTGACCTCACTAGGCTCCAATGGATAGTTTAAATCTAATGCTCAACAGACATGCCTAGTAAAATGAAGTGTGTCAAAATTTATACCAAAATCATAAATCTTGGACATGGACTATTGTGGCTAAAGTTATTGACAAAGATGTCATGGAGATAGTAGAAGATGTGGGGGGGGGATAATTTCCAGAATACATTATTTATGTGTTTGAAATTGTCAGCATGCAAAACTGATAAAGCAGTTATATCATCAAATACTTATATGAAGTCTAGTTAGGGTTTGAATTGGACAAATAATTTTTTAATACAAAAAAGTTTTGAATACTGAAATAGGTGAAGTGAGGTGATGGGTGGAGGGTGCTGTATTATAACAGACATTGCTGTTAGGACTGTGTAAGATTTTCTTCTTCTCAAACTACGATTACAGCAGTGAAAACTTGCTTCCATGTTTGATATCCCGAAAAGCCATCCACAACTAGAAAAATGGCAGTCTCCAGTTTCAAAAAGTAGATACATTTTTAAGATGATGATCATCTCTGTATTTGATGGGAAGACAATATCTAGATAATCTAGCAACCAGATGACCTGAGTCAGATCATATTACAAGAATATGGTCAATGAGAATGACTCTCAGCTTCATAAATGGGCATATCATTGATTTTGACAATGATAGTCATTGACATTCCAATGACTCTCTTAATATTGGGAAGCACACAGCCCCTTCACAGTTGTGACTTTGTACTTCACCAGAGGAATAAGGGTTACCTAGAATTATGATGATTTGGGGATTAAAACATACTTTGTTTTCAGCAGCAATTCAAACTTCTCACTTCTACCATACTCTTCATGTTTCTTTTAAAATTATTTCTGGAGCTGTCTTTAAATAATGATTGGCTTCCATTCTGAAGTTTATCCAACCACATCACTGTAGTTTATGACCAAAGGTCACTTTTTTCCCTCAAATAGCAACATAGGTATCCCCTTCTGTGGATTGGGCAAATTTCATCTGAGTTTCCAATCTCTTATATGGCCTTATTTTTAGGTGAGAAAAATTATTTATTCTGGAAAACTTTTATCTGGGTTCAAACTCACAAACATCTAGATAATAGGTCCCAATAGTCTCAACTCTCTACCTTGGGTAGCCTCACAGTTATTTGGGTCACTGTTATGGCTGTACTAGAGAGTGGAAAACATGTTGTAAGTTAAGTTCTTCAGATTTTGCTTGGCAAATATTTATCATACTTTAAACCATTTTATTGTTTCTACAAATTGGTTGAAATTGGCCTATGGTCTTCTTATGCTTACTTAGGTTATAAAGAGGATTGCATATAATTGGCCAAGTAGAGATATGGATGCTTCTTCTAAACGTGCATTTCAAAGGCTAATTTTATATAACTAAGACAAGCTGATCATGCTTGACTATGAATGATGATTTTATGAAACAGACTTTAAAAGTTAAGAAAATAGAATAGCATTTGACACACAGTTAATTTTCTTTAACAAATATTTATTATTCCTTAATTAACCTCTTGTCTCAGTATAGGTCATTTAGATCTTGGAAAATAAAACTGTTCAACTGTATGACAATGAAAGTGAAGATATAAAATAAAACATAATTCTCATACAAATGTAGTTAATTTCATTGGCTCATTGAAAGAGGATTAAGTCATATTTTAAGGTTACCTGTATTATACAATCATTATGAAGGATCTTCAAACTACTTGACATATGAATGTATCATGTGTTTTATGTAGTTCATAGGCAAGGCAACAGAAATTGACAGAATGATCAGAAACTTCACACATTCAAGTTCATTGTGATCTCCATTTTATCTTATAGAAAACAGTATTAAAGTGACATGCCTTTGCTGAATATATCACTCTAACAAACATCTTTCCTGAGAAAACACTGAAGAAACTGTTCCTACATAGGGTAGTTTTGTGCCACTGAAGAAAAATGAAGTATTCTCAAAACCAAATAGAAAAAAAGTTATGCTCACGTTTGAGAAAATTGCTAAATTCCATCTACAAACCCATGAAAATTCCAACCAACTGGCTGAGGGAAGGTGTGAATTATGGACTAAGCTAGCAAAAAGTGCCCATCACTGAGGCTAATTTTGAGCCAGGGTAAATAGAGACCTTATTTGTTTTGAGAACTAAATTCCTGTACAAGTGTTGCTCAACCTTTCTAATGCTGAACCCCTTTAATACAATTCCTCAAGCTGTGGTGACACCAACCATTAAATTGTTTTATTTTTCATCATAACTATACTATTGCTGCTGTTATGAATTTTAAGGTAAATATCTGATAAGCAGGAATCTGATATGCAACCCCCCTGACAGGATCAGTTGACCAAAAAGGAGTCGCGACCAAGAGGTCAATTTCAGTTTTGACATTCAAGTCTTTGATCCACGGTACTATTCCTATAGGTTGAAGTAATTGTTAGCAAAGAAACATAAGCCCTTTTGATAGGACACTGAATATACAAATAGTGAGAGTATTCAAATGAATTAAAGTCACTAGATACACAGAATAGTGAGTGCTTTAGAATGAATGATTTCATAATGAGTTTTAAAGTTCTAATTGTTCATGTTATGTTTACATTTTTAAAAAGGTGGAGTAATTAATATATTTGCTAACAGAATTTCTTTAACCATGAAAAATGGAATTTCATTTCAATTTTCATGGTATTCATCTTTAAAAATACTGATTTCTTTCATATACAATTATCTATTATATAATCCTACTTGGTAAATCTTTTCTAACTTCAAGTAACATCACTAATTTTGCTTAGTGAGATTGTATTTTAATATAATTCCATTATGCTGTTTTCTTTAAATTAAAACTTGTATTCACGAAAAGATTTTGATAACCTCTCTACAAATATCACAATTGAAATAATAGGGCTAGTCCCCACAGCAAAATATGTATAGAAAAAACCAAGCAGGGAAAATAACCTTATAAAATGTAAGTTATTCCTGATATATCATTCAACTATATACAAATGATCAGATACTCAACAGCTTATTTAATCTATGGGGAAAGTTTTTATTGACATTTAAGTCACTGCAAATGGTGGCACTCTTCTAGGAGTGTTTTCATATGGCTTTGCTGATATTTCGATTGGAAAGTTGGAAAGAAGGATACATACTAGGTAGTTTAATTACAAATATCTTGAAGGAATTATTTGGTTCCATTAATATCATTCCATTAATGTAGGAAGGAATGTCATATCTATACCTGAAACTATGTGACTATTAACTATAGGTTAAATACTTTTATTATTAATATTTCAAAGATTTTTGACCATGCTACAAATATTCTATCTTACCATGGTGGACAAATGATAAAAAGTATATTGACTTAAAAATAATAAAGTGTTTAGAGGATTAAAAAATAAAGAATAAATTGACAGCTAAATGGATTAATGATGCTGGAGGCAAACTTTGGGGTGTTATTTTAGGCTTTGAGAACCGATAAAACTGCACCAGCAGGACCAGGGGATATTGTGTGGAAAAAAGAGTAAGGCTTTTAATATTAGCAGGAACAAGATTGGATATAAAAGCACAGTGGAGAAAATGAGCTCATGAGAAAGACAATGAAGAGAGCGTTGGACTCTTTCTCGCAGGTAAGAAAGCTTGTGTTTCTAGAGAATATAGAGCCAAAAATAGATGGGTTAGCAGAGAGGAATCCACATGCAGAAGTGTCTAAATATCCACTCCAGGGGCCTAAATTAGCTGAACTATTATGGACTCTGATCAAAATAATGTTTTAAGAAGATTTGGGGTTCTGAATAAATAAAAGACTGGAAAAAATAAAAACAGAATGCCTTTTGTTAGTAATCTATCAAATTATACTACATTTCCATAAACTTCTTACTTAAATTCATTAGATTGCAGGGTTTTATTTCAGTTAAATTTATTTGTGCATGCATGCACTCATGCAAACCTGTGAGTATAGTCATATGTATACATACTTATATGATCTTTATATACTCTCTATTCGGGCAAATTGAATGAATTATTTAATAATAATTGTCTAAGATTATAAAATAGCTTATAGATGTTTAGCTTACAATAGACAAAATATTGAATAATGGAGCAAGAAAATAAGTGGAAGTTTGGAAAGATCGAACTTAGCCAGTACCAAAGAGGAAGTATAACAAAGCTTATTGACAAATTGGGAATGGATGAAATTGGGAAAGTAGCATCTAACATTAAGTTTTTAATGCCCAGGAGATTGAGGTCATGATGTTATTGATGAAACATAGATTTTCTTTCCAGTATGAATTCTGACTATTTAGATCAGTTTATTGGAATGCCATTTTGGAATGTCATTTATTGAAATGTCAGTTGCTTTTATTTATTTATTATCAAGCAAGTGTCATGCCCCCCAACTATTATTTTTTTTACATAAGGTGATAAATGCCATTTGACCACCTGCTATATATTGAAGCTATAGATACTATGCAAAGCTGAGTATATAGAATATCATAAAATGATCTCTGAAACAAAATTTTACAATATTGAGTAAATATAGATATAAATGTAGCATTTGTTATCCTTGCATCTGTTATAATAACAGACTTTGGAGAGTTGAGTCTGCCCGATGATATCAGAATAGAAGTATGGTTTGCAAACAGTGCTTTGTGCATTTGCCATTTGAAAATGCACTGCCTTGGCCAAATTATTAAATACACATAGTGTTCACTTACCTCAAGATTATAAAACATGGCTTTTCTAAAGTAACATTCAATACAAAATTGTCAGAGTCCCAGGACATGCCTGCTAAAACAACAGGTGATTTAAAAAAATAAGAGCAGTATTACAGAGTTACACCACACTGTAGGTAAGCAGAATAAACTAATTGGATGGCAATAACAGGCTTCTGTGTAATGACATCTGGGAAAGAAGTGAATTGTTCCGTTCAAGAGAAAGCTGTAACACCTTATTAGAGCTCCACAGTGCATGTGCTGCTGCTACTAACTCATACTCTCAGGGCACTGAACATTACCTGAAGTGGTTCCTGGGACCTTTACACACAATTTAAATCATTTCCATCTTCACATCACCCTGTGTACATGTACATGTACATGAAAAGCCTGTTTCATATTGATGCTGTTAATGTCTGCATGTGTCTCTCATATTCTCAGATGTTATGAGTCTCTCTTCAAATTCTTGTGATTCTTTTTTACATTTTCAGTATTACTTTTGTTTTATGTGTATGAGTGTTTCCAGTTTTTCTTTCTTTTCCTGTATGTCTGTATGCATGTATGCATGTATGCATGTATGTATGTATGTATGTATGTACGTATGTATGTACATATATATGTATATATGTGTTAGTACCTGTGGAGGTCAGAAGAGAGCATTATATAACCTGCCACTAAAGTTACCAATGTGCTAGGATTGGAACTCACTCAGGTCCTCTGCAAAAACAAGTGCTCTTACCTAATGAACCTTCTCCAACCTCTCCATTCTTGTGAGTTTGATTCAGGAATACCATGACTTGATGTTGACATTTGGGAGTCTTCATTATGACTAATTTCTGGGTGACACTAATAAACAGACCATGTGACTGTATGTACATGGCTCTAGGAAAAATATGAGGAAGAGTAAAGAGTCTCACATTAAGATGGAAATTAGAGACGAAGAATAAATGGCACTTCAATCAAAGAAAAACACGTCAAGTGAAAAGAGTTTTACAGTATTACTGTAAAAGGTTTAATTTTAGTTGCAGAAAATGTTATCATCATGTTAGATTATTATTTCCTTTAATTGATATTTCAAATATACATTCTTTTAAATGTATGCTGGCTTTACCATCTTAATTTTTACAAATTTTAGTAAAACCTCATAATAAACAATAAATATTGATAGTTGCTAATAAATTCCCTATTTAAGAATTGAGTCAATATTTTCTCCATATATTATGTCACAATTCGAAAGAACTCTTGCTTTCAATTTTTGTTTTCCATTTAAGAAAGGCTTTATAGGCCTATGGAAACTGTTCTGGTTATCACTTAAAGCAGCTATTCTCAGAAATGTCTAGGTATCTTCAATTTCTTATCTCTTAGTCAACTCACAAAGTTAGCTCAAATAAATCAGAAGAATAATGAACTTTCTCTGGCTGATTCATTATTCTGCTAAACCTATCACAGACTAAGATTAAATGTCTGTAGAAAGAGGCTGAAAAATAATAGCATTCTCTGGTCCTCTTTGTCAGTTCCTTCATTCTGGTTTCTGTATTTTCATGGGACAAAACATTTATGTGTGCTTATTAGAAGAAAAATGCAACTTGTCATGTACTCAGAAAAATTTCAATTTTCCATCATATATGTTGCCTTTTATGTTTCACATTGAGGCTTTGTATTATTTAACAAAAGAAGAATTTTTAAAAGTTTTAAAATGTATGCTCATTTCTATTTAGCATTTTGGAGCTAAGAAGTGTGTTTGGAATGATGAGCGCTCCAAATGAAGCCTGTAGTCTGGGAGAATAGTTGCTTGCATGTACAAATCCATAGGCTCTAACTCTGCTATCACCTAAACCAGTTCCTCTAGCACACACTTGTAACCTGAGCACTCAAAATTGGAGACAAGATAATAGGCTCAAGGTCTGTAATGTTTCAGAGTCTCTGGGACCTTGTTGGCCAGAAGCTCCAAAGAGAAGAACCCTTGCCTAGTACTAGGATTTTATTTCTTAGTCTGTGATGTTCAGTAGGGGCTTTGCTGCTCCATTGTAGGGTTGCTCGATTTTTAACTATGAGCTCTTCTCATAATACTTTTTTAAAACATGCATATAAACATACAGTAATCAGTAGATTTCTAGATGATTCTTTCAAGGATCTTTCTTAGATTTATTTTATTTATTATTATTATTATTACTATTAAAAAATTTCCATCTCCTCCCCTCCTCCCAATTCCCTCCCCTTCCCCCCTCCCCC
>LOEQ01003096.1:123741-151505 GCA_001685075.1 Bramus lutescens | reverse complement strand
ACCTACCCCAGGATCCAGGAATACCACTCCTGGGAATATACCCAAGTGACGCCCAATCATACTACAAAAGCATTTGTTCAAGGATCTTTAGTGTTAGTTTCCGATCCACTTTCCTGCCTCTATCTTGTCCTTTCATCCTCCATTGGAATTTTACATTCTGTGTCATTATTCTCCTTTGTGATATTTCACCCTTCCTTTGAAAGTGGTCTACTACAAACTTCATGATTTCATTTGTCTTCACATCTGAATATCTTCCAGGTCCTGTATCTTTAGTGCAGGGAATATCACAAGAGAGGGAGCAGAATGATTGATTATAAGCATGAGAATACCAGGAAGTCTTCTGTGATACAGTATATTTTATAAATAGCTACATAAAGAAGACCAGAACAATGCCAATGTCAATAGACATGTTAATCAAGAAGTGTGGGAAAAGAAACAACTAATGTATACTAGTGGACAAAGAAATAAAAACAACTAATGTATAGTAGATAAGAAGAGTTAACCTTTCTTAGGAAGGAGCCCTCTTATTCATTGATAACTGTAGAGTAGTCAGTACGGAAACTATACACAATGCCAACAAGAATTTTTAGTCTGGTTTATGTATGAATGCATATGAAATCAATTAGAAAAGGATATCAACTTAAAAATGAGTGAAGGATAGGGAAGGAGTTCAAGGGAGGGTAGCTGTGAGGGGCTGTATGTAATAAAAAAGGGAAGAAGTGATATAATTTTATTTCAGTTAAAACATATTAAAAAGAAATGTAGCCTTCCATGGTCCCTTACTAATTTCATGTCTTTTGTAGGTATTCCAAATGAAATAGACACATCTGAAGATTCATAACAAACATTCACAAAAGAGAGACAGCATGTCAGTTTGTCTTTCGGTGTCTATATTACCTCCATCAGAATGGCTCTTTCTAGTTCCACTTGTTTATAAATAAATTTCATATTTCTGGCTTTCTAGATGTTGTAAATAAAAAACAACAATACGAATGAGTAGTATCTATATAATAGAATATGCCATTGTATATCCTAAAAAAAACTTGATGATGAGACCCTACTGCTAAAGAAAAGATACATTGTACATGAGTCTTAGAACATGGAGATATCTCATCATCAGTGCTGACTTTGGAGCCTCACCTTATTGACCAGCATTGACAGTGTTGGGAAACGCTGTGCATGGTACAAGAGAGGAAAAGTCATCATCAGGCTTACTCAGCTATGAACTCTGTAAGTTACAGCCATGATCCAACTGATACAAGAGCAGCACAAACGTCAGGGAATAAAACACACTTTCTGGTTGGATTTCACTCTTGCTCCATAGCTGCCACTGTTGTTCAGTCAACATCCTGTGAAAGGTGGGACACGGGCCCTAGGGGTGAACTTACTACTATTTTACATCCCTCCTTCTCCTTGCCAACTCGTTTCATCAGTTCTAATCATACCACATCCTCTAACCTTCATGATTTAAAGTAAAGTTTTCATATAGAAGTAGGAAATGCTATTGTTTCAAACATTTTCCCCTTAGTTCTTTTGATATGTTTTAAGCTTCACATGTTTGAATATCATGTCTGTTAGTGTTTATTTTCTTTGAATTTATCTTTTTTTTTTGGAAGTAGCTCATCTTACTGACGTATATACACATATCGAATTAAGATCCATGGATATATATTTTTCCATATTTGCCATGTTAAATCCATTTTCTTGAACACTTCCAGCCTTTATAAAACTCGGGAAGAAGGATGTTAGGTTGATTTTAGTACCCTACGTCTCTCAAACTGTTGTTTCTTCTATTTTATTGTCTTTTTTTCTGTTAGCATTGGTGATACTCTTCCATCATTGGGTTTAGTGATAAGAATGTTACAACTCCTTACTGACACACTTAATGAAGACTGTTTCAAAATTTCTGTCAAGTAATTATGACATTTCCATCGCCTCAAGGTTTGCTGCTTTGGTTCATTACTATTGGGGTTGCCTTGGGTTTTCAAATATGTATGATGATGCGGACACTTTTATATTTACTATACCACTAACTTCCTCTAGATCTCTGACCAAACAAGAGCCATTACACTGTATATCGTATGAAGTTCACTGTCCCCACCCAGTCCCCTCACTGAAGTGGATATCATTGGGACTTCCTGGAATCACAGACAGGAGGGCACTGGTTACCAGCTGCAGAAAGGTAAGCTCTAATTCCTTCACTCAGCATGCCCTGACAAACATAGCAATCATGAACATCTCCAGGGCATATTCTGCTCTCTGTCTTTTGTGGCGTGCTTGGGATTTTGGAAGGTTGTTTGACTTTAACAGTACAGTGGTTACTTAAATGTTCCCTTATAAGTTCCCTCTTCTCATTCTCGTTGGTAAAGGAAAGGCTTTCAAAGCCAACTTTGTGTGTCTTCCTCGTTTACACTTCTCTTCAGTATTAGTCTGACTTTACGAGGCAAAGAGGATGCTCATGTACCTATTTATTATGTTGGTTCCTGAGTTCTGTAGATCATTGTATTGCTCTTATATGTTTCAGTTTTATTCATTGCATCAAGAATTATAGATATTTTTACTGTGAATAATAGGAAATAAAGTGTCTGCTTTATATTCTTTAAAACAAAATCTATTTCCTAACTTTAAAATTGTAAGTGACAGCACATTCCCTTTGAAGAAATACATTTATTTAAAATATGTAATAGATTCCACTCCCCCCCCGGCAGTCCCTTTATAGTACTTTTTCTGCTTCTCTTTCCTTGGCAGACCTTTCTCCCCCAGATTCCTTACGAGCTATGCAATCTTTGTGGTTATTCTGATTAAAACTCCTATATCTAGAGCTGAAAAGCTATTATCTTCATTTAAAAATGTGGTAATTGTTTTTTTCGGGTTTAGAGGATACCTCAACCATTATGATTAGGAGAGGGGGAAATAATATGATCAAATATATTGTACATAAAACTTTCTAAATAAAAAGTAAAAAAGCATAACAGAAAGAAAGGCATGTGCAATGACTTTTGATATTTTTAGCTACAATTTTACATAGCTCACAATAATGTAAAAAGTAGTTTGGGTGTTATATAACCCACAATAGTATAAAATTGATAGTTTCATGCTTTGCTATAAAATGCACTGGACTATTACTCTTCCTTTGTTTCTACATTATACCAAAATAAACGAAGCTTTGATTGACTACATTAATACACTTCTGGTATAAGTGCAATGCCCTTGTTAAACTCAATTTCTTGTCATTCTGTGAGCTGGAGGATCTCCAGATCCTTTGGGAAAACATCGGAACAACAAAGGGATTTTTGTTCAGCTTCAAGTTGATTCAAAGTATACATTTTCAGTCTTGTCTATGTCCATCATAAGACCTCTAAAAGTTCAGTATATCTTGCAAAAATAACAACTGGTCCTGAAAGCCAATTATAAAACATTCAGCTTTCTTTTACTCAGCTTAAAATAGCTTTAAATCTGCTACCAGGATTCCAATGCTGTAGTTTTCGGTGTGATACAGACCTCCTGTTTGACCTGTCTTCTGAGCAGCAGGTAACCTTTATTTGCAATTCTAACTTGAGTGTTTAATCATAACATCAGTCCAAAGAAGCCTGGGAGCTGTACAGTAAACAGAAAGTCTGTTATTTCTACCAATACAAGTGCAGAAAAGACTAAAATAGCATAGAGTGGGAAGTTAAATAAGAAGCACACCGAGTGAATACATATGCATTGAAAACTATTTCAACTGCAGTTACACAGCACTTCTGTTAATTTTATGAGAAGGAAGGGCATTGGGAGGAACAGGAGAATAAATTAATTTAAAATGGAAGAGAAGACACAGTGGTGGTAAAAACTGATGCCATTAGTGTTGCAAATATTCATATTTGGTGGCACTCTTTGGGTCATCAAATTAATGCCCCCCTTTTTATTACTGATTCTTTAGTGTACATTGAACAATACTACCTTATGGAATTCTAAGTTCGTTTTATTTATTTATTTATTGTAAATTTTCTATTAAGAGAAACTTCAAAATGTAGGCTTTTAGGAAGATAATGTCCTTTTTTTCAGTTGGTATATATTGATTATACATGATAACAGGTTTCATTTTGACATTTTCAAGCATAGTCATGATGCATTTCAATCTTGTCTAGCATCCCCACCACCTACCCTCCTTTGTCACCCTTTCACTGTTCCTAATCCCCTTCTTGCCAACTGGCCCTCCAAGTGTCATGTCTCTGTCTCCCTTCCCCCTCTTTCTCTTCCTCCTCTTCTTCCTTTTCTTCCTCCTCCTCATTCTTCCACTTGCCTTTCTCCCCCTCATGACCCAGGAAGTTTCATTAGGGCTGCTTACAGGATCACGTGTAAGGGGTGATTTACAGGAGCATAGGTCCCACACTAGTGACTGTGGAAGAAAATCTTCCTCCCTCCCCCATTAATTATTAACTTCATAGACAAGGGTGAGGCCCCATGAAACGCTGTCTTCCATGACAGGGTATCGACAGGCCCAGTCCCGTGCAGATCTTGTGCCCATAACCACATCTTTTGTGATTCAAATATATAATGACCATGTCATGCCTGAAATTCAGCATTCCATGTTGCTTCCCTCTGGTCCTTCAGATCTTGCAGTCTTCTTGATTCTGGGATGCTTGCTGAACCTTGACAATGGTGAGATAGATGTCTTGTTTGTAGCTGGATGGTCAATAGTCACTCATTCTTTGCCCTGCGGCGAGTTATGAGTTTCTGCAGTCACCCCTGACCAATGCAAAAAGAACCTTCTTTTACCAAAGCGGACAGTAGCATTAGTTTATAGGTAAAATCATAGTTATTTAGAAGAAAATATGGCAGCCACATCATGTCCATTTAGCAAAAACAAATAGGCAAACAACAAAACAATAGCTTCCCCACTAGGACCTATGGCCTCTTCAGCCATGGGTCTTTGATCAGGTTTATAGTGCCCAGTGAGAATTTCCTCCCTTGGAATTGGCATAAAAATTCAACCCGAAAACTGTCAGTTACCTTTATGATGGAGTAAGCATTACAGCACCAGTGGGCACATCTTGTCTGGCCTCCAGGACCTATCTTAAATATTTTCCATGGTTTTTGTTTTGTTTATTTCTCAATATTCACTGGAACCTAAGGGAGAAGAAATATTATATGTATTAAAAATGCAATTTTATTCTCAGTTTTATCACTATATCCTTCTTTTTATTCTGGTAAAATAATCATAACTAAATTTGTTGTCTTTAAGTTTACAACTTAGTGGCATTAAATACATGCACAATGTTGTGCAACCGCCCCTACTTCCCATTTTCAGGACTTTTTCATCAGGAAATAAAAACTCGCTATTCTTTCCTCCACTAAACTCAAGGAGCTACTGTCCAACCATCCTAACTTGTGGGAGTTGACAAGCAATATTTGGTTTGACTTGAGGCCCATACCATGAGAGAGCCCATGCCCTACAGTGCCTGGATGGCCAGAAACTGGTGACAGAATGGCCCAGAGACCTGTGGTAGAACCTACACAACTGGCAAAAGGAAAGAAAAATTCAATGACATGATTCCTACTGTTATTCTGCTAGACTTGTAGTTTGGTGCCCTCTCCAGTCTTCAGCAGAGAGGCTTTCCTGGCAGCAGATGGGAGCAGGTGCAGAGACCTAGAGCTACATATTATTCATAGAGAGAGTCTAAGTTGGAGGTCTCCATCAGGTTCCTCCCCTAGGGAGTTGGGAAGTGCAGTGAAACGAGTGGGGGAGTGTAGGAGTCAGAGGTGATGGAGGATACAATGAGAATATCTTATATCCATCTAATCAGCTAAGCAGGGCTCATTGGGCTCACAGAGACCGAAATGACAAGCATGGGGCCTGCTTGGATCTACCCCAGGTCCTCTTTGTGTGTTATTCCTGTTACCTTGGTGGTTTTGTGGGACTTGTAATAGTGTAAACTGATACTTTTTTTTCTGATACCTTTCCCTGTTCTTGGGACCCCGTTCCTCCTCTAGGGTTGACTTCTCAAGTCTTGTTATGAGGCCTTTTCCTTGTCTTATTGTATCTTATTTTGAACTGTTTTACTGTTGTTTCTTGGAGGTCTGCTCTTTTCTGAAGAGTAAACAAAGGAGTGATACTGGGGAAGAGAAGAAGTCTGGGAAGATATGAGTAGAGGGCAGGGAAACTGTTTTGGGGATGTATCATAGGAGAAACAGATCTATTTTCAATAAAAAGAGATGGCGGCGTGGCAGAGTAGGGTAAAGAGACCCACATGCAGGCTTGGGCAGTCTGTCCTGGGCTTCAAGGAGAAAATATATGCCTACCCCGTGCCTTGTGGTACCGAGAAGACAGGCACTATTATGGGAGCAAATCTAGAGTGTGGCATTGAAGGGAGAAACCCACAGTGGTTCATTTCCTATGGAAAATGGCAAATCTGAAGAGGTTAAAAGTGGTGAGGAACAGGTTAAAGAGGGTGCCTTGATTGCTACCCAGGGTCTTGGTAATGTTTGTGTCTGAGCTACTGCCATGGCACATGTCTGGGTTCATGACCCTGATGCAGTAATGGTCTGTGTTGATGTCTTATGCTCCTGATACCAACAAAGGCTAAAAGGATAAGGCTATCCAGTGTTGTCCTGGCCCCTCACCAGCTGCAACATTAGGAATTAGGGACAGGAGTGGGGACAACTGCATCCACATAAAATCTGAGAGAGCTTGGGAAGTAATCCTCCCCAGTCCTGTCCCAACCATAGAAGAAGGAAGATGTGATTGCCCCATTGCAAAAGGTACCGAGCCTTGTGGCTAACATAGATAAGAATAATGGGTTAATATAAGTTATAAGAGTTAATTTGAAGCCTGAGCTAATGGGCCAATCAGTTCATCATTAATATAAACTTCTGTGTGATATCCTTGGGGCTAAACAGCTGTGGACCTGGTGGGAGGACAAAAACCAGGCAGGACGGACACCCTGTCAACACATGGAAATTGAGAAACTGCATAATTTTGCCAATAATTTAAACCATATGTGTTTAATAGTATTATAATGTAAAATGTAATATATAATCTAGAAGTTCCAATGATCAATAGCAAAAATTTTGAAATGTAATCCAAAGTATAATAATATATATGTGCACATGAATTCATATTGATATCAATAAATTTTGGAGTAAATTAATTACTGGTCAAGGGATATAAATCTCCCTTGAAGAAGAAAGACAAGTTTAGGCAGAAGTTTCTGTCCCACCTGGTCCCTCAGCTGTTCAGTCTCAGAGAAACACACAGAGGCTTATATTAATCATAAACTTTGCCCTATTAGCTCAAGCTTATTATTAACTCATTCTTACATCTTAAATTAATCCATAATTCTTATCTATGTTTAACCATGTGGCTTGGTATCTTTATCAGTGAAGCATTCTCATCTTGCTTTCTCTGTATCTGGCTGGTGATGGTATCTCTCTGTCTTTCCTCTTTGTAGAATTCTCTTAGTCTGGTTATCCCACCTATATTTCCTACCTGGCTACTGGCAATCAGTGATTTATTAAAATAATACAAGTGATAAATCTTTACAGGTACAATAGCATTATCCCACAGAATACAAGTAAACTATATAGATACTATGCCTGCACCTGCAGTGAAGCTAAGCAGAGTTTCCTGATTCTATGTGTGCAGTTCTAGTGACTTTCAAAGAAGAGAGTCTTCAAAATAAGAGAGGAAAAAATGGTTTCATCATGCAGGAAGCCAACAAACACATCCTCATTGCTTCCTTTTGATATAATGACAGAATAGTGCCGTATGCTTTTCTTTTTCAACTACGGCAGGCCCTGTCTAATATCAAGAAAATCCTAACAGGGGACATTTATGAGATACCATCAGTATTATCATGGGGAAAATAAAACTCTTTGATATACAGAAGAAACTGAGACTTATGAGAGCCACACACTAGAGATATTGAAAGGAGAAAAACAGGCAAAAGTAAGAAATACAACTAATAGTAATACATTATAATATCTCATATAAACTAAGTAATTATAATAAAGCTGCCATACTAATACAATGACAATAGAAGAAATTGAAAGTAGGTATGTGGGAAATCCTCATAATTTGGAAACTCTTTTGAATAATACAATTAATGAAAATTATTGTAAAGGATAAAGGTTATTTGAAACACAGAATAATAAGAAATTGAATGTGGTACTGTATGGTTTTGTGTGTCAACCTGACACATGCTAGAGTCATTAAAGAGGAAGGCACCTCAGTTGAGGAAATACCACCCTGAGATTCAGCTCTAAGGCATTATTTTTGAGTGATCAATGAGGGAGGGTCCAACTGATGGTAGGTGGTAACATCCCTGGGTTGGTGTCCTGGGTTCTGTAAGAAGGTAGACTGAGTAAGCCAGCCATGGAAAGCACGTCAATAAGCAGCTACCCTCCATGGCTTCTCAATCAGCTGCTGCCTCTGGATCTTATCACATTTGAGTTCCTGTCCTGTCTTCCTTTAATGATGAAGAGCAGTGCTGAAGTGTAAGCCTAAAAACTCTTTCCTCCCCAACTTGCATTTTGGGTGTGGTGTTTCACTGCAGTAATAGAAACCCTAGTAAGAAAATTTTGAATTTCTGTCTGATTTCTTTTTGATAGCTTCCCATATAATAGTTAGTTTAAGCAATATTATATTGATTTCACCAACAACATATTTATGAAATCCTAATATGACCTCATTATATCTGTTAACAATTCTATATCCTTTTTAAAAATCTCACTAGACACTTTATTGATGATCTGCCAAAATTCAACTTCAAAGATGGTTCCTCTATCGTGCAATATCATTTCCCCCACTTGTCCTTCTATGAATGGAGGCTGAATCCCTTGGAACCTTCTCCCTCTCACAGGCCTTAGGGATAAGGAGTTTTAATAAATGTATTAGAAGCTACACCTCTGGACATGTGCAAAATGCTGACTGGAATATTAGTTCATTGTGTCCAAGAATTTTGAACATAAGATGTACTGACTTACTTATAACCAAGCTCTTAAAAGTATTTTGCTTTGGTTTCTTTCAATTACTTCTTATATGTGCTCATTTTTATTACCTGGTGTCAGTTTTTTAACTAAGCAGGTTTTCTTTCCAAATCACAGAGAAATTAAAGTAATCCTTAGGCTAGGTTTAATTGTACGCTCATGAACATAACAGTTAATGTTTGATCAGTGACAACTTGAATAACTAATTTAATAACTAATGTAATAACTAATTTAATTTCACCCCTTTTGTCAATAAATAAAGTCAGATTACTCTACAAACTGAAGAAGTCATTATACAAGTTAAAACATTGCTGACAAGTCAAAATTCTTCACTTGATCATTTACTGATAATTGACCTGAGCCAATAAAGACCATCTGTCCAGGGATCACACTCTTTTTCAGCAGTAGCTTGCAAGCACTGACTTACATATAAAAGTATAAACACTCTCCTGATAACGGCAAGTTGGGATAGCCCCCGAAGGGTCAGTCACCACTCATGTGAATGGCAACAACCCCCTATGACTTCAGTGAAGTTCTATTCTCCCTCTACCAAGTCTGAGTATTTCCCCCAAATACATAAATATTGAACTCAACAACACACCCTAATAGTTATACAACACTCCCATTTATTCCCTACATTTGCATATTGATCAACACAACTAGTTACAGTAGTGTTAAGAGTGGTTCTTTCCAGAGCTTTTGAATTGCTTTTGGAACTGGAACGCCAGTCAGTTACTGATAAAGAGAATGTAATTACTGGTGTTATTCTGAATGCCACAGAAGGCTACTGGAGGAATTCCGTTCTTTAACCTTCAGTACTGTTGAAGTGAATGTAACACTGATGGAACAAATCTAGTAGTGTGCCTAATCTATCCATCTTTGTACATTTAGGGTACCCGAAAACTAAAAGGATATTGACACCTATATCTGTTCATGGGATGCTATGAAGAGTGATAATGAAAAAAAAAGTAGTGTCTAATTATTATTTCGGAACTCAAATTGAAGTCCAGTAGATTTTACTTGGGGGCATACAAGAAAATTTTATCAGTCATGCGGCTAAAGGAAAAGGAAAATAAACAAGTGATACAATTTTTGCTCTAGTCAGGTCTGTAAGGAATATCAGTACTGTGTTTAATAAAGAAAATAACACTACAGAAAAATAAAGGATTTTTGCTTTTATGTATCTGTACATTTTTAATTTCCAGATGTCTCTGAACTTTTCTGAGAATTCAGAAATGCCCAACTCTTCCTTGGTAATGCCAGTGCATTCTCTCACTTGATATACAGAAAATGTTCATAAAAGGTAGCAGAACCTTTAAAGTACTGCGTCAAGGCACTAGAGAAATGGCTTGGTAGGTGAGAGTGCTTGCTTCTGCTTTAGAGGACCTGAGTTTGGTTACCTACTATCACATCAGCAATTCCCAACTGCTTATCAGTCCAGGTCTAGTGGATACAACACGTTCTTCTGGCATAGTAGGTCTAGTATACACACACAGAGAAATTGAAACTCCTAAATTATACATTAAATATATAATTAAGAATAAATTAAATCTTCTAAAAATTATAGATATATGTTTTTATCTCTGTTCCTGCCTGATATCCTATTAATTTGGAGATTTTTTTGATACTAACTCAAGCAATTTTTAAATATATAAATGTATGCAGAATATATAAATATATTTATAAATATATAAGTGTGCCCAGAAAAAAATTTCTAAATATATAAATGTACCCATATACAATGATCATTCAAAGCCAGCCATTCTTATAGCAATATTCTATTTTAATCAAAGGAAGAGTAACAATGTTCTTTTTATATAGTTACAATGAAGAATGAGAGTTAACCATGTCTTCATAAATGTCTGAGCTATGAGGTTCTTGACTGAGGTAATCTGTGCAAACTCAGTTCCATCTCCCATGACATCTCTTAACCTGTGTGCTGAAGTTAGAACCTGTCCTCAAAAGTTATGAGATCAATGTTATACATCCATCTTCTGTCTGTGTTGTATGGATGGAATATTATTCAAACCTATTATATTACAATATTACTATAAATCTCATTGTTCAGCTAAAGTTTGATCAAGGAGATTATTGTGGTGTCTTTCTCAGAAATGATAGACAATCATAAGCTCTTAACACTAATTTTTTGCCTTGATAACTCAATGAAATATAGGAATTTTTTTACTTTTAAAACTAAATGCGTACATTCACATGAGTTGTATTACAGCAATTTCAGGTAACTTAGCTTTAAATATACTTGGAATCCTAAGTTTATGTTTGATATTTTATATAATTTTTAGAGCACAAAAGCATACTTAATATATAAATATCAAAGCTGCAGTCCATGTCTATGTGTTAGGAGGAAGTTCTTAATCTTTAGGTTTTCGTTGCTGAGATTTGTTTGTTTGCTCGTTTGGTGTTTGTTGAGATGGGGTTTCTCTGTGTAGTCCTGGCTACCATGAAACTCAATCTTGTAGACTAGGCTGGCCTCAAACTCAGAGATCCACCTGCCTCTGCCACCTGAGTGCTGGGATTAAAGGCATGGGCCATCAGTACCTGAGTTCATGACATAATAGAGAGGCAATGATGCCATTGAATCACTATCAAAAATATGGTTTAGTTAAATAAACCATAAGGGATTATGATTCTGACATTGTTCTCTACTGGAAAGTATGTTCTACTTAAGAGCCATTTCCTACACTATATGTGCGTGCATGAACCGAGGTTGGTAAAGGAAGGAATGGAGATAAGAAGTGGCGAGAATTTTTAGCAGGCTGTTGGAAAGTCTTCATCATGCTGAAATACCTGTTTCTTTACTTTCTTATTTTAAGGCCTCCCCATGCATTATAGCTCATTAAACTTATACCTTCAAAATATACTCACTATAATTCAAAATATATTCACTATAGTGAATTTCTCATTGTAAAGACATTGTCTAGTAGAACTTGACCCATATCATTATATGGTATCTTTTCTTAATAATTTAACAAACATTGACTTCCTGGTGTGAAATAAGCCAATTAAAGTCATTTTAAAAATGCAACCGTTTCTGTGGGCTGCTATCAATTTTAAATAAGAGCACTATGTAATACCCTGCAGTTCAGTTTTTCTATTTGAAAATGTAGCTAATCTCATCGCAATTATACTTTCCATCACTTTCACAGTTGAATTGACATTTCAACTCATCCATGGTCTTCCGTCTTACTTGGTGTGAAAACATGTAAGAAGTCAGGCTGAAGGACTCCATTTCTAGGTGTTGTTTTAGTCTCTGCATCAAATTTTTGTGAGGCGTTTATACTTTCTGCTTTTTCTATAGTAAATTTAGGGAAGTATCAACAGACTAGAACAAATATACCTTTTTAGCTTAATGGGAGTTATGACCAAAGTAAGAAGCCAGCTTTAGTACCTCTCAGAGACTGACACTAAGCTTAGAAATGACAAAGCCTGAAAAACTGAGAAGAAACTAATCTTGAAGGAGTAAAGTAAGTTAATAAGGCTAGCCCCGTAAACAACTTCCATTCCTGGGAGGGACATTCAGTTCTGAGTAGGGCAACAGAACTAGAACACCTCTGAGCTCTGAGACCCTGCCAAAATTTTCTGAACTTCATTAGCTGACACCTTAGGTTTGAAGAACCTCGGCATCTAACAGACCAGTCTTCCCGATTACAATAGATTTTGAAAATGACACAAAGCCTGGCTATCAGGATAATCTGCTGAAGTTTTATGCTAGTTCTGACTCTAGCCTGTAGCTCCTCAGAGAAAGTGACTCATTAGCTAGGCCAAATTGTAACTTTAGCATGGTTCCTATATTCTATTATTGGAAAGTTAACATTCTTCTGTTTTTCTTTATAAGAGCATATACAATGTTGGATAAAGTAAGTGTAGTAGTTTTCTAAATTACAAACTTCATGTAATTTGTTTCTAAAGCTATACAGAAGAACCAAGCCCCAGAAAGGGCCTGCCTAACTGATGGTGCCTACTACATGTTACTATGACAATTAGGTGTTTCTAATGTAGGAAGACCACCAGACATCCAACAATGCTTTACATCTTATTAACTACCAATGAGCCTGTGACTATGCTTCTGGAAACAGCTAGGTTTGGGAAGACTTATTTGTCAATATAGGAAATATAGTTTCAGTACTTCTGGGTGCTTGTCAGATCTACTGTATTACTCCCTGATAAGAAGTAAAACAAAATTAAAAACATAGAGAATAGCAAGGCCATTTTTTCCACTTCAGCATAGGACACAACAGAGCTGCAGAGCTCTAAAAGACTCAGGGAATTTTTTGCAAAGTTAAGTGCAAACAGTTAAGTTTTGTAGCAGTGGTGGCAGATGCTTGGCAGTGACCTGGGGAGAGTGTATTGCTTCAGAAAGTATTACAGAGGGGAAAAATATAAGAAGAGAGAAGTAGATGAGCTGAGAAGATGAAACAGAGTAATAATACCTAATAAAATGATTTATGTTTCTCAAAAACTGCAGGATTTAGTGGAGGTGGCTCATGTGACCAATAGTGATGATGATATCTGAGCGTTATGGAAGCTGATGAAAATAAGAATATCCAGAAGCTACCTGCAGAAGGAAATCTGGGAGAGGAGAGCATACAATAGCAGCACTATAGATTCTATCTTGTGTCGGACAGCAGTTGACAAGTATTTACCATTTACCAGGTTAGGAGCATGAGGATTAGAAAAGGTGGTAAAGAGAACAAGGACACGAGTGAAAAAACAAAAAACACAAACATGGGATAGTAGCGGGAGGGAGTTCAGCGAATACTGAAAGCTGCCAGCATTTAATTTTTCATGCACTTTTATACCTCAATACAATAGGGAGAGAAGACAAAACACTCCTTTAACATGATACAGAAGACAGAATAACTACTTGCTTCAATATTTTGAGACATCAATTCAATAGTTCTTGAGAAAAGCATTTTGTTGTTTAGGCAATGAACCCAACCTAGACCAAGTATCCTGAAGGCAGCCACTCCTTAGGTCACAACTCCTAATTCGAAAGAAGGATCAGAACTATGCTTGAATTCTCTGACCTTTGGTCAGGGTGGTGTGGCTCTACCAGTATGGGCCATCTTAATGTACAAAACATGAAGCAACCACACCTTAGGCCAGGGTATGTAGCCACACTTGTTATTAACAACTTTCAGCAAGATGATACTCTCTGAAATTTAGGCAAGGTGAAAATAGGCTCACATCTTGGTGCCCCCACAATCTTGTATTTGTCTAGACTTATGAGACAGTCATGAAAACAGCTCCCTTACCATGTTGACTCTAGCTGCTTCCCTGCAGTACCTTTCCCAAGGAAAATTGACTTACCTCTTCACCATTTTAAATTGTCTTAATATTGTTCTATTGCAAGAAATGATCTTGCAGTTGTATCCATTAAGCTTCTGAAAATAATAATACTATGGTATCATTATTTATTTTTAATTGAAGATTAAATTAGATTGAATTGTATACATTATTCTTCAGAGATCTCATAACTTTTATAAAGCCACTTAAGGTGTCCTGCTAAAGGGTGTGCTAGCAAGTAATTTAATTCACTGAAAGGGAATCATTTTTTCTTCTCTAAAATATATACTTCGTTTTCTGACCTGATCTACATTGGAGTGCTCATTTTTTGGCAGTTATAAAATCATTGTGGTTGTTCAAAATCAGGCAAAGAATGACCACAGTCTTTTATTTTGAGTGACAGGGGTGTCTGACAGTTTTTCAGGTTTTACTGAACACCTAAATTTCAAGGAGTTGTGAAAGTCTGCATATATTAATTCCAAACTTGCCAATGATTACAAAACATATTAGCTTTCATTTTATATTTTAGCAAATAATTGTTCAATTATTAGATGAAGGCTCTAGAAATGTGATAATTTACTAATAAGAGCACACTTTACACAGAAAGTCTAATGTTCCTTTGATGTGGGAATGCCCCCTGTATGCTGTGATTACCATTGATAAATAAAGAAACTGCTTTGGGCCTATAGCAGAGCTGTAAGGAAACAGAGCTAGGTGGAGAAAGCCTTTAAGCTGAATGCTGTGAGAAAGGCAATGGAGACAGAGACAAGCCATGTAGGCCCTGCTGGAGACAGATGCTGTACCCGGTAAGCCACAGCTACATGGCGATGCACAGATGAATAGAAATGGGTTAAATTAATATGTGAGAGTTAGCCAATAAGAAGACAGATCTAGTGGACCAAGCATTGATTTCATTAATACAGTTTGTGTGTGATTATTCCTGGGCTAAGTGGCCGGGGACAAGCAAGCTGTCTCCTCCAACATTCCTTAATGGAAGGGACACGCTTTCAGAAATGCATTGTTACAAGGTTTTGTCCCGTGCAGATGTGAAAGTATTCATCCACGAAATGCAGGCCATGAATGATATGGTCTGGTGCTGATTTATTTATTGGTGCATACTTTTGTGTACATGGTATGAGTGCATAAAAGGAGAGTTTTCATAATTGCCTGCAATTTCTACTTTGTCTTAAAGAAAACTTTTGTGTTAGCTCATTTTCTCCACGGCTCTGTGTTTTTAATAAATCTCCCTTTCCTCTGGATTTAAGTATATCTTTTTATTACTCTCCATCTCCTCTCTGCTGAGCTAAGTCAGAAAGAGTGGCATAAGGATTGCTCCTTAGGAGAAATATGAAAATATTACAGCTTGAAACAGTGCTTTTATTATCTAATGTAGAATTTCACATTTACTGTTCATCTATACAGGCATTGTTCCATCAAATCAGAGTCAATTTATTAATGAACTTTTAACAAGGAAAATTAGTTCACATCTTTACAATTTTAAATTGTCTTAATATTGTTCTCTTGCACAAAATTATCTTGCAGTTATATTATTTTGCATGACTTTCTCGCAAATGATATTTTGGGCAACGACTTTAACTTCCAATATGGTATTGTATGATACATTTGATGATTACTAGGTGTGTGTCATATTAGAATAACCGTATGTACCTCAGTTGGTAATAAAGCCTGTACTCATTTGCCTGTCAGCTACTCCCTACAAGTGTTATCCACATTGTTTTCATTTTTCCCTTTGAAATACATAAATATTAATTAATGTTCACTTTTAATTTCAGATTAGGTGTTGTCAAGTTAGGTGTGTCATCTTTTCAAGGATAATATCCTTTATTTCAACCACTTGGACAGATGGTCCCTGCTCTGTACTAAGAACAATGAACTCTTGAAGGAGTCTACCACTCAACATACAACTGGGTATTTCAAGGTTGTTTTATATTGTAGACGTTGGCTTTGATATCCTAGCCTAAGATATCTCAAACTTAGTAGTACTGATAAGTTAGTCTCACAATTACTCATTGTAATGGCCTGTCAACCACTACATTTGTAGATTAACAACAGTTTCTCAAGCCTCTATATTTTACATACCATAAGACCCTGCTCTCACCCAAAATTATGACAATAAAAATATCACCATAAATGCCTTCTGTGTTATAGCTTCTCCGTGCCTACCTAGTCCAAGAATCTTCTATGTGCTTTAAATTATAGAATAATATATATTGATGTAACTCGACAGATAGGTGTTTATGTTATTTTGTTTTGTTTTAATATAAAACTAGCACTGTTACAATACAGTAAAAATTAAAACACTGTTACAATCATGCTAATGTAAATATTATTTAATAAATTGTATTATTAAATAATATTTACATTAAAATATCAAAATTATTGTATTATATTTCAATACAATAATTTTATTGAAATTTTCAAAAGTCAAAAGTAAGATTATACCCAAAGACTCTATACCCAACTACAGAGATATTTACTAAGCTGTGTTCATTGTTGTTCTTTTAACAATAATCAGGACATAGAAACAGTCTAGATATTCATTAATAGATTAATGGATAAAGAAAGTGTAATATTTTTACACAAGTGAATATTTGTCAGTTATTAAGAATAATGAAATTATGACATCCACAAGTAAATGGATAGAGTTGGAAACATCACCCCTAGTGACATACCCAGGCACAGATAAAAGAAAGTCACATATTTTCTATAATATGTGGATGCCAGCTGAGGTCGTTTGAACTGGAGTAGCCCATAGGCTCATATAGTTAAAAACTCAGTAACCAAGGAGTGGCACTATTAGGAGGTGTGGCTTTCTTGGAGTAGGTTAACCTTTTTGGAGGAAGAATGCCACTAGGGGTGTGCTTTGAGGTTTCAGAGACTCAAGCCAGTTCCAGTGGCTGTCTTTCTTACTCATCCTGCTGTTTGTGTATTCAAATGCAGGAGTCTCACTCACCATCAGAATGTCTACCTGCATGCCACCGTGCTTTCTACAATGACAATCATGGAGTAAAACTCTGACATTTAAGGCAGTCCCAATAAAATGTGTTTGTTTATAAGAGTTGCCATGGCTATGGTGTCTCTTTGCCATAAGAGAAGTCATAAAAACCCTAAGACACCAGCTGTGAAATCTTCAGAGATAGGTTTTCTATAGAACATCCATAAAAGTAAGGAAAGTGTTAAGGACCAATGGAGATGTGTTTTCAAGGAAGGAGAAGTATAATGTACATATAAAAAAGGTTAAAAGTACAGTATGGAAGTATGGACTAAGAAGAAATAAATTGTGTTCTAGAGGAGGGCCGAGTAGAAGAGTAGAACAGGGAAATTGAGAGGGAAAAAATAAATAATGAAAAATAAATAATAAAAGTTCACACGGAACCCTAAAAAATCACATGTCTACTAAAATGTATTTTCACACATGCATTAAAAAGTTGAAATGGAGTTATCCTATAATGAAACCAGAGACTAATAAAAACTACTAGAACTTGGAATGGGTTACTATTCTTATAGCTGCTGGTCAGTGATATGTCAAAGGCCCCAAACATTACAGACTATAGTCAATTTTCTTGGTTATTTTACTTAACAATAGGATCCTATTGTTGAAGATACCATGTGCTTGACTCATTGTGGAGAAATCAAACTGAATCTGACATATAAACATCATCACTATTGTCTAGTTTTCATAGTATTATAAAGTGTTATGATTATACCGGTATGAGAAATGTTCTCAACATTTTTTTTTTCATGTTCGAACTCTGTGACCTAAAATGACAACAGGCTAGATAAAGCATGCTTACTGGTCCAACAGTGGCACAAATGTCATGGGAATAACCAACAAATTTCTAGTGCCACATTTCTGTACCACAGTTTCTTTATCCATTCAATGAAATCGCCATTAGAAATCCTAATGTATTATTTGCAGACATTGAAAGAACAATACTCAACTTATACGGAAAAAACCCAGGATAATTCATATAATCCTGTACAATAAACGAACAACTAGAGTCCCATCATCCCTAATTTCAAGTTTTTCTACAGAAATAGTAATAAAATCCACTTGGTATTGGCACACAAACAGACAGGTAGATCAATGGAATTGAATACTCATACATGAATCCACATACCTACGAACTCCTGATTTTTAACAAAGAAGCCAAAATTATACAATTGAAAAAGGAAAGCATATTCAACAAATGGTGCTGGTCTAACTGGATGCTGGCATGTAGAAGAATATAAATAGATCCATATCTATTACCCTGAACAAAACTCAAGTCCAAGTGAATCAAACACCTGAACAAACATATTTTATATCTTCCTCCAAAGGCCCGGGAATCATTGTGAAGCCAAGGGTTATAGATGATTACAAAGAGAAAGTATCTTCTGGACACTATGATAGCTGCACATATGAACTCACAGCAATTATAGCACACACAATACCTGTGTAAGCCCAAGACATACCAAATCTCAGCATTGAGAGGGAAGCTGAGCATGAAGTTTGATCCCTAGCCTAAAAGACAATGACAATTCTTCACTAATGGAGGAGCAAGGGTTAATTTTCTCTAAAACTTTTGCCCATGATAACTGGATCAAAATCCAGTTGAAGAATGCACATTAAAGAATATTTGAACAGCACAAATTGTCTTTGACAGAAAAATATGAACAGGTTGAAAGAGAAGGGAAGAAAAAGCAGATCTGGGAATCATTGGGGTAGGGAAGGGGAATATATGCAAAGCTTGTCTGAAAATCTCAAAGAACTAATAAAAATTATAAAGAGGAGATTTGTAGAGGAAAACACACCAACTTAACTTGCTGTCTCCACACCTATATTTGACATGAACACACAAATGTGCAAACATGTACCTGTATATATAGATGTATGTGTGTGTGTGTGTGTGTATACACACAAATAGCTGTTAATATGATTCAAAATGTGGTGGCTCATTTTGTAATCCAAGGATTTGATTGTCAACGTCTAGTGCGTTGGGGTCCCTGGGTAAGGGTCTCAAATAAACCAGGACGCGGGGGATGCAGAGTGCAAACAGCAATTCCCACTACTGTATGCTGTGCTTTATTAGTAGAGGCATTTTTACACTTGGCTTACATAAGCTCAACAAGGATGTGAACTTCGATACATTCACAAGAAAAGGTTACCATAACAAGATAAGAGTTGCCATAAGGGTTACCATAACAAGATAAAGGTTACCATAGTAATATAAAAGTTACCATTAGGGTTACCATAGTATAAGAAGAATATGTTTTTGTTACACAAGTAAAAACAAGGAACAGAAAACTGAAAAATACATCGGGTGATCGCCACACAATGGTCCCTAGAGACATAAGAGTCATTAATCTAATCTTAACCCTTCAGGACGTTATACAAATCTTCTGGAACATAGCAACATACTTAACAAGCGTACACAGTGGGGTCACTTCCTTAACTCCATGGCATCTGTAACTTGTGATCTGGGATAGGGAAGGAGAAGTTTTCTCCTTCTAGCGAGGCATTCCTCAGCTGGCCTAAAGCCCATGCACAGTCCTCAGATGACCCGGGGAGCAGAGTGAGCCTACCGCTGCGCAGGTCCCAAATCTATATCTTCACATTTGATGACTGAGAAATATTCCCTTAAGTCAGGGGTTGAAGACTAGCTTCAGCTACATAGTGAGTTTGGCTAAGCTAACCTTCACCCTGTCTAAAAATATCCGAAACAAGAAATAAAAATTAAAACATGAAGCTATATATGGAATTACATTGGTTTTAATCATTCAGTCACTGATAGGAGTAATAAATACAAAACAATTTTTTAACATGTATAACACTAGAATTTTAAATACAAAGACCTCACCACTGCATTTTGTGACATAATTGAGATTCTTTAATGAATACTTTTAAATACTGACTTAAGGAAAACAATAAAACAATATGTGTTGTGATCTTACCATAACTATAATGACCATAAGGGGCCAGCAAAATACTCCCAGAGACTTACCCTATAACCGAAGTTTAACAGATACAGTGATTCTTGAAGAGGTATGAGCTTGCTGAGGTCAATGCTTAAAGATAATGATGATGCTGATGTAATAGCTCTGCTGTGTTGATTAATAATCTGTACTTTACAAAGACCTTTCACTGGCCTCAGGTTTGACTTTGTAATTTCCAATTCACCTTTCTTATTTGACCAAATCATTCAAAGCCATCAAGTTCCTTTTATTCCTGTCATTTTAGAAATATGGACAATATAAAGTAGGGGGAAGGCAAGGCTTCTCTATGTTAGGCAAGAATCTCTAATATGACAGCTTCCTCAATTAGGATCCTTGATCATTCATTACACTGTCAGGTTGTTATATTATTTCAATTTATGAAAGAAATGCACAATTTCTGGAAACAACTAAAAGAAAGAAGTAAGAATTAGTGAATTGAAAGGAGGATGCAAAATAGCCTTGAACTATACTTTACACTGACACCAGCATATAAAAAAAAAATAAAAGCTTATATTAGAGAGGTAGAGCATTATCTACAGGGTCATAAAAACTACAAACAAATTTTATGCACATATAGTTAATTAATTCAAATAAGAAAAATAGAATCAATCTGTCTACATTTCACCTTCAGTTTCTGTCTTTAAAGGCTGGAGGATCTGTCTGTGCGCTAGAGTCCTATGATTTTGTGCTGATTTGGGGGTTTACAACATTGTAGAACATTATTTGTGCAGTTAAATTATGTTAAATTTAAGGTGTCAAAGGTTTTGTGTCCTCCCTAATTTAATGTCAAGAAGATACAAGATAGAATAATCAGAAAGGAAATAGCCTCATGTGAGAAAATACTTAAATAAGATTATGTTGTAGTCAAGCCTGCAGAACATTTTCTTAATTAGTGATTACATGGAAGGGCTCAAACCATTTGGGTGGTATCACACCTAGGCTGTTAAGAAAACAGGCTGAGCAAGTCACATACAGCGAATGAGTAAGTGACCTTATTCCAGGGCTTCTGCATCTGTTTCTGCCTGCAAGTTTCTGTCCATTTTGAGTTCCTGTCTTGACTTTCCTCAGTGATGGACTGTCTCCTGGAAGTATAAGCCAAGTACACTCTTTCCCCTCAAAGTTGCTTTGTTAATGGTATTTCATCATAGCAAGAATAACCCTAAGTAAGATATTGGCTTTCTAACGATTAGGTGAGAGATCATGTGATAGATAGGAGGCAACTAGATTGGGAGGAATTCAATGTATGTAAAATTTAGTTGGGTCATTAAACTGGCAGATATTGCAGACTGATTTTCCTAGGAAAATAAGTTTGAAATAGGAATCAACCTTTAGGGAGGTAGTGAGCAGTGTTCTTGAGAATTAAAACAAGGAGAGCTCTTGTGGAGAGGCAGTAGAATAAGATGGAACGTGAGAGTAAACCAGTGCTACAACACAGCGTTAAAAACAGAGGTAGCTGTGATGGTTGACCATTCAGGGTTGCTCTTGCTTAGAATGAAAGTGCTTCCCAGTTCCTGTAGGAAAGTTCCTCCCTGGAAGGGGAAATGAATTCCGGAAACCTCTTTAATCTGTAAGGGAGTTCACAGCTGGTGACTTTTATCTGAAAGCCATTCCAGCAGGTAAATCCTTCAACCCTGAAGAGCTCTCTGTATGCAACATTTTAATGACTTTAATAGAACATTGTCTGAAAAGCTGGGAGGAATTGTGGGGAAGTGATAGGAAAGGCATTCCAAAGGACACACAAAGATTAATGTGTCAGATTAATGTGACCTTTCAAAACAGCACGGTGATTGTCAAGAAAAATTAGTTAAGTAGACACAAGTGACGAATTAAATTTTGATTAGCATGAAAATTGAGGCATTGTGAAATGCCTAAGTAAAAATTCTTGCAGCTGTTTGGTTATGGGATTGAAGTTTATGGATGAGAAGGGTATTGTTAAATATTTGGAATTGTTAAAAAACTACATTCAGGAAAAGTTTTTTTAAAAATGCAAACCTACTATAATTTCATTTAGTGTTATTTACATGTAAGCCAAGAAGACACCAGATGTTTGTTATTTTTCACACATTGTGTTCATAAACAATTTTATGAAAAAGAAAAATATAATTTCTCAAAATATCCAAAAATTAATTAAAATACTCAATTCTCTAAAAGTGTATAAACCGCAAATAATAAAAGTGCAAAATCTAATAATGGAGGAATTCTGACTTTTCTGGAGTGATATTTGGATACTCTAGGTTGCTCCACCCACAGACACAGAAGACAGGATGCACATATTTTGGTGTTGGTTTCTGCTGATAATTTGGAAACTTAATTTTATAGGTGGTCATTCTGTATTTGTTTTATTTTCCCATATATTTGATTCATTTCATCTGCTTTCTTGATCTGCCATTCACTGTGAAATATCACGGCAGTGCCATAAGTAAAGCAAGCTCTAACAGGGCCCAAAGTAAAAGCTGTATGCTCAAACACTACCCTTTATTTGCTTATTGTTTAATTATTGCTTTTTCAATTGTTTGTGCTTTATTTTTCTTCCTTTGGTATGTCTTTGTAGACATTTTGAAATTGAAGCATTTGATTTCAATATTATAATTATTGCTGAATAATGTAGCATCTTTTACCCTTACATGGAAGAGGATCCAATGCCAAAAGCCTGGCTACTTTGCCAACCTCATCTCCCATTTCTTTCTTAGTAATTTGTTTATCCAACATTTGCCTTCTTCTTCTTAAATCTGTAGTTTGTTCTCCTCTATGTATATGTACTTGCTATTTAAATCGCAGTTTCTGTAATTTTTTCTCAGCTCTATACCCACTTAATAGCCTTACATGCTGTTTTTTCCCCCCAAATGTCACCTCCTTGGATCTCAAATCTTCCTGTGGAAAGCAGGCATTATTTATTGTCTAACCTGTCTTTGTTATTTTCCTATAGCAATCACCACTAGTGAAATTTGTATTAACTACTCATTGATTTTACTTTAAAAAATGTCCTTTACCTTCCCTACTGTGAATTCTATGACACCATATCCTGGTCTTGTTCACATCTCTACAGTATCTATGAATAGTAACTGACTAATATATATTTTTATAAATAAATAAATCGTCGACATGGATTTTCTTACTTATCTATTTTGCAGAGAATTAAATAAATATTTAGGAAGAAGTCTTTAGAAAATAATTTAAATTCCTTTTGGTGTTTTTGGTTTATATGTTTATACATACAAGGATTAGTTATTCCTTGAAACCTATGCATCTATCTCTCCATATCAGAGAACCTTCACAGATACCATATCAGCTGCCAGACTGATTTTGAACTTCTCATTCTTCTGAACTGTGAAAGTTTTATTGTTTATGAGCAACTTCACAGTTTATGATCCATGGGTATTTTGTTATAAATACCCAAAGAGACTCAGCCATATAAGAAACATCCAATTCTAATATGTGACAAAAATTGGAGAAATAGATTTTATATGCATCTTAGAATTCAGCCTGTCTGTGAGTATTTAGATATATTCTTTATTAATTGATAAGTTGGTATTATATTATTTAACAACTGTTTATTCCCAACTGCTTGCTGGGTCTTGACTCACACATTTTGGGATAGTAGTTCAACTGTTCTAGCAAAGCAACAGATATAGAGGCTGCCTCCATGACTGGAAAGCACCAGTCTCTCAAGGGACAGCCCTGTGTCCTCATCTCATCTTCATATCTATTATCTACCTAGCCCCTAAAAGTGTTTCATTGGTTGCACCTCGTGCATATTTAAATTTAGAATTATTACTTTACATAAACTTATTCCTTTCTTGTGAATTTCCCAAGTTACTCACAATGAACATTCTTTGCATTGTGCCTTTGAAGGAAAATTAAATTCCGTTACAAGCTGTGTATCAATATTAGTCTTTGCCATATTCAGAATTACTCTGTATCTCTATATCAGCCTTATGGAGGAAAACTGAAGCACCAAGGGATTGGTTCATTATTCTTAAGGAAAATCTATATTCTTTTTCAGAATTCTATATAGTTAAGCCTAATAAACTCTTGTTTGATTATGGATTTTTAAAAAAAAAATAAGACCTAAGTTTACTTTTATAAAAAAAAATAAGCAAAGTCTCGTTTTGTAGGAAACTTAATATCTAGCAAGTAGTAGGGGAAGTAAACACACACTGAGTTTACTATGTTAATCCATGCAATTAATAACTCAATGTTATGTTAGATTAGTTTAGCTACACCACTGTGGACATACAGAGTAACACAATGAATTAAAGCTCACGTTCATCTAGTACTATCATGCAAGAGGCCTCCATGATGCAAGCCAAGAAGAAACTAAGGGCAACCTGAAATTTCCTTGAGCCATGCTTTTACCAATACTGTTGGTGAACTCTAACAATGCATACTCCTTATTTTGGTTAACACATTCTAAACTTACTGAAAGCAAATACTGTAAGCATACATGTAAATAATGATTGAAAAAAAATTACATGCAGACTCCAGTATCCAATAAACGGAAGATTTTTGTTTGGTTGTAGGCTTCATCCTAGCCCCTGGCACCCATGTGTCCGGGGAGTCTGAAATGTTAGGGTGGAACTTTCCATTCCAGGCCTCCTCCCTTGTGAGTTGCCACAATCCAGATTCCACCTCTGAAAAAAAAACAGTCAAATGGTGACCCCTCCCCAGGGAGGGTCAAGACCACTCCCACAAGCCATTTAAACTGAGCACCCAGAGAAGGAACATGTGGTCTTTCTGGTTCTCCTTTTCCCTCTCTGTGGTTTCCCGGACTTCCTTCAGGGAGTCCATTAAACCTGGGCTTTTTCTAATTTGGTTTGATTTGGTCTGGATTATTGCATTGGTGGAGAGGTTTGTCGGGATGTAAAAACCATTCAGTTTTATTTCTGGCTATTTTTATGGCATGGATTTTAGTATAATGCTTTTCCCTCCCTTTTGAAATATCTTCTAAAGTTTAATTAGTGTATAATTAAACTGGCTTCCTTAAAGCATTTTCATTGGCAGCTGTGGGTAATCCCTCAGTGTTTCTCTCCCCTGTCTCCCTGCTCCAATCAGCAGACTTTGAGTGTATCCTTCTGCCTGGAATGTTCTTTTCCACCTTCATATTGCAGGGTGTTCTACTACTCTCCATAACTCCTTCCTTAAAGCCTCTTTTTCCGTTCTCATGAGCCCCTTTTTAATTTACTAACCTGTACACAAAATCAATCCTACATAAACACTAGAAGTTAATATCCATATACATGTGAGGACATGCTCTTTTTTTTGTTTTTGTTTGTTTGTTTGTTTTAAGCTAAGGTTACCACACTTACTGTCATTTTTTTTCAGTAATGCAATCATATTCCTGGAAAATTTTTAGGTTTTTTTGTGTGTATGTGTGTGGCTGAACAAAATCCTAATATATATATATATATNTATATATGTAGCACAGTTTATTAGACCTTCATCTGCTGATGGGTTTGATTCCACTTTCTTGCTATTGAGGAGAGGGGAGTGAAAATCATGGGTGGCAAATATCTCTGTAACAGGATATATAATTGTTTGTGTATATGCCCAGTAGTGATCATATGACAGCTTTTAATTTGTGCTTTTTGTTGTTTCATTTTTTGACTTTTTTTGTTGTTGTTGTTGTTTGAGACAAGGGTTTTTCTGTGTAACCTGTAACTACCCTGATTGTCCTGGAACTCATTCTGTAGACCTGGTTGGCCTCAAAATCACAAAAACCTGCCTGTTTCTGCCTCTGGAGTGCTGGGATTAAAGGGGTGTGTCACTACTTCCCAGTTTACAGACTTGTATATTTTTAATGTATATTGTGTTTACAATTGTCAAATTGCACATTTTCTAATCCTTCGAATATCAAGGCAAAATGGCATCTGAATAGATACTACAGATAGGACAGGGTTTGCCATGCCTCACAATACGATTTCATGTGTGAATTGTAAAAATGTAATAAGAACCACTAAATTTACAACTCCTGAAATTATCTGCATTTTTCAGTTAAATACAAGTAAAAACATTTATCTTGTTTGATTCAGATTAAATTAAAGTCAGATGTTTCTCAGAAGAAGTATATCCCTATGAGACATTTCAAATTTGTCCCACTTAAATACATATATTGGTGTAAGTATACTCTCATATGTTATTATACTTGATGACATGTTTGTCAAAATAATCCTACAATATCAAACAGATAGTCAATAATCAAAATGAAAATAAATGCTTTGACTTTCACCAGCAAATGCCTGACAGAATATTTTAACATTTTTTTTCTTTGGGGATGAGTTTTCTTTATATTTGTAGCATACGGGCAAATTTTCTCTAAAGTAAGGATAATGTACTACTTAGCATGATTAAATTTGAAGCTAATCCAGAGTCTATCACAATGGCGATAGTACTCCTGACTTGAAAGTTTCAGCTCTTTTTGTGCCTGTCATCTGGTCTCTCAATTCATTGTCAGAGCTCCAATTTTGTCATTTAAGAGTTTGAATAGCTGTATTCTTGAACTGAAATCTAAAATAATAAATGATACGTGTGAGCAAGTATATTAAAGAGTCTTTTAAAACATTAGTACTACTGTCTTTATTGTTTTACAGTAAATTATGATTACTTCTTGCTACATAAAGGAATTTGGTCTTTCAAAGCTCATCAATTTTTTTTGCCAAATGTTTCTTCTACTTTTAAAAACTGTAGATCTTGTACATGAATAATACTGTTGTAATGTCAGACATAATAAAAAGCATTTGATTTAATCACCAAACTTCAATGTAAATAATATATTTTCCTGTTTCTTAATTATTGTCTCCTTCATACATATAGTGTGATAAATACCCTACCTTGAAAGAAAGATAAATTTGGTTTTAATATCTGATAATACTGTTTATATCTGGTGCTTGATTGAGTTAAAGGATGCCGTGGGGTACTGATGAGGTACACCCCTGATTGTGTCTTTCTATGATGGCTTTGCCAGAGGTGGTTAGCTGAGCAGGAAAACTTTCCCTGAATGTGGGTGGCACCATCCATGGCTTGGGAACCAGAACTGAATAAAGGAAAAAAAAGGAGAAATCCATTTAAGCATCAGAAGTTCTCTTTGTTTTTCTCTAGGTTCTCAGATCTAGAACTTCCACACACACGTCTAGGGTGTTAGACTCTGATGTCTTCTATGACTTGAGATTGTAATCTAGAGTAAATGCCTCTTCCCCAAACTATATCTTGCCATGTATTTGGTCACATGAATTTAAAAAGTAAATATTTATGTAAATTTTATATATCTTATTTTATTTTTAACATTTCCCAAATTTTTTATCTCTCACCTTTAACATCATTTTAATGACACATATTTTGAATCATTCCCTCACCATCTCATCTTTCTTTTAAAGCAAGGAAAATAAAATTATCTGTTTGTTACAATGGAATGAAAAGGTCCATTCAGTTTGTCCTGTGACCATTTACTTTCTTTTCTTTCTTTCTTTCTTTCTTTCTTTCTTTCTTTCTTTCTTTCT
>LOEQ01003096.1:106342-123731 GCA_001685075.1 Bramus lutescens | reverse complement strand
TTTCTTTCTTTCTTTCTTTCTTTCTTTCTTTCTTTCTTTTTCTTTCTTTCTTTCGTTCATTCTTTCTTTTTTTCTGTCTGTCTGTCTTCCTTCCTTCCTTTCTTCTTTCTTTCTTTTTTCTTTTTCTTTTGTTGACTTAATGCTATATTCATTTTCCCTTTTATGAAAGTAGATTATTTTCTCATACAGTATATATTGTTTCTCCTCCCTCTATTCTTCCTAGTTCCTCCTCCACCTTCTGTCCCATGTTGATCTACTACTCCCTTTCTGTTTCTGATTAGAAAAGAGGATATTTCTAAGAGATAACAGAGAATAAAAGATAAAAAACAATAAGGTAAATCTTCACATCAAAGTTGGACAAGGCAAATCAACAGAAGGAATAGAACCCAAGAGAATGAACATGAATCAGAGACCTACTCATTCACACGTTCAGGAGCTCCCTGAAAATCCTTGCCTGCAAACTATATTTTAGATGCAGAAGACCTGGTACGAACCTGTTTATGTCCTGTGCTGGCTGCCTCAGTGACTTTTTATGAACTTTGTTTAGTTGATTTAGAGAGTCTTATTCTTCTGGCATCCTCCATCCACTCTGACTTATTTCCTGAGCTCTGAAGGGAGAGATTTGATGAAGACATTTAGAGCTGTGTGTCCCAAGGTCTCTCTATGAGAGTCTGACTCTGGGTTCCTGTATTTGTTCCCATCTGCTACAGGAGGAATCTTCTCTGATGTTGGCTGAATAAAGCTCTGATTTATTAGTATAGCAGAATGTCATTAAGAATCATTTTATCACTATAATTCTTAAAGACAAGTAGTATTTGATTTTACCATAAATTTCTTGAGTTGTCTAATTTCTGGTTCTTGATTACCCAAGCATTATTGGGTATGGGTTATATCTCAATGGAGTGGAGCTTAACACAAATCAGATGTGAGTGGCTTACTCCCATAAGTTTGGTGCGACTGTTGCCCTACCATATTTTGCAGGCAGGATAGTACTGTTGATGAAAGGTTTTTCGTTTTGATTTTACTGTTATCTATATTGAATGCAAGATTATTAAATAACTTTTGTCTTTTTGCACTTTTGGTTTTGAGAAAAGGTTTTACTTTTTATCTCAGGTTGCCCTCAAATTCAAGATCCTCTGCCTCACAGCCTTGATTTCCGGGATCACAGAACTGATCTAGTACATCTGGACTATCTTTCCTTTTCTTACATTATTAACATTGTCTACTCACCTATCCTGAGCTGAAGCCTTGTCTCTTTATACATAAATATATATTCCAGATGTTGCAGTTTAGTATCATGCAGTAGCCTCACCTTCAACTTAAGTAGCTACATTATGATACTCTGAGACCTTGCATGGCTTAGAGATTGACCTAAGCAGGGTGACTGGGGATGAAGAAAGGACAGACACATACAAAACAAGTTAGGATCAAGTGAACTTTGATGGCATTCACCAGCAACAGCCTAGAAACTCAGTGTATTTATTTTGTTAGTCCCAATGGAGGAAGCAGGGTTATTGTATGCAATTGAATGACATTTTAGGGTTAATAAGTAGCTCAACAAGGGAGATGTTTGGCTAATCTTCTTAGGGATATCTAGGAGCAGTCCTAGGTTGTAAATATTTCAGAAAAGGAGGTTGTGGTCAATAAATTCTGTATACACTGTCAGTATCTGCATATGGGCCATGGGAGAGCTTTGTCACTTCCCTAAGCCTGACCCAGAGAAGAGTTTGTTTTTTCCAAAAGTCTGGGTGGGATACTGGGCTTCTTGACATGGTTGTACTCATGTTAATAATACACATTCAGGGCTTCCTCCAATCTATGCAAAATGAAGCATTATTAAAAACATTATTAAAAACCTAATTATAATTATTTTTATTTATTTTCATAATACTAAAGAAGATATACTAATTTCCTCTTCATGATTTCATCTCCATGTATAAAAGTATGGAAGTGTATGAGTATACATTCACCCATAACTACTAGCAACTTCATAGGCCAAGAAGAAATGATTATTTATACAACAATATTTGTGTCTTATGTGGAGAATAATGAGAATCAAAGAATTATATGCATCAACCATAGAAGGCAGAGTGATCTATGTAGGTAATATAAATATTAAAGTATACCAATGAAATAGGGGTCATTCTATCCATTTTCTTAACAGGTAAAAGTACATTGACTGTTGTCCATTATTATGTGATGAAATGATTTAGTTTGGTCTTGGTACATAATAAGCATTTCCAGGAGTAGCAAAGATTAAACGTTTGCAGTATTTAATTTTTAATCCTTAGGTATTTGATGAATTATACTGTGGTGAGCCACTTAAATTGTACACCAGGATTAAAATGCAGACACTAATTAAATTTATATATAGCATACAGTATAATTCCATATTTTTAAAAGAATTCTAAAAAGCTAATAGAGAATATCAGATAGCTAGTCAGATCCATGGTGATATTTTGTGTTTTAGTAAATAAAGCTTGCCTGAAGATCAGAGTGCAAAGCTAGCCACACTAGTCAGTCATACAGGCCAGGAACTGGTGGCTCACACTTTTAATCCCAGCAGTCACACACTTGTTAGTCATAGGGGCTGGGTGGCGGTGGTGCACGTCTTTAACCCCAGCACTAAAGAGGAATTTAAAATGGAGGAGACGGGAGCTCAGGGTCTCAGTCTGCAGTCTTCAGTCACGCTGAGGACAGCAACACCAAGCCTTGGTAGAGGTAAGAACTCTCTAGATGCTGACTGCTTTCCTTTTCTGATCTTCAGCTTACACCCTGATAGCTATCTCGTGGTTTTTATTATTCGTGTTACACAGATCAGTGCATTAAATTTCTATTTCTCTTTTTATCATATCAAACTCTGGAAGTGAATGATATGGAGAGGGAACAGATGTAAGGGATATATATATCAGTCATTAGTCAACAACTGTTTTTGTTAGTGTTTCCATTGCTGTTATGAAATACCATGTCTCAAAGAAACTTGGGAAGAAAGTGGTTCTCCCCATTTACATTTCTACAACATTGTTCATAATCAAAGGAAACCATGGTATGCAATCAAACAGGCTAGTTATCTCCATGCAGACGCCAAGGTGGAATGCTGTTTACTGGCTTGCTCCTGGGAAAGGAGGATGTTATTTAAAATATTCTTGGTCTCCCACATCAATCACTAATTAAGAAAATTCCCTACAAGTTTGACTACAGGCCAATATTATGAAGGCATATCTTTATTGGGATTCTATCCTCTCAGATAACTCTAGCTTGATAAAGTTAGCACAAAGCTAGCCAATATATCATCTAAAATCTTCTAGCATGTGATGAGTTAGTAATATGCAAGACAGAAGACTCTATGAGAGACTGGAAATATAAAAATGAGAATTATTAAGTTATATAAATGGACTCTATGAAGTGAGTAGCTGAAAAATTCATGCTTTATGTTTTGAAAACTTGATAAAATATAGAGACATTTTGCAAGTACATGAGTATTTTTAAAAATATAGCTATTTCAGGAGAAATTTTCCTTCAAACAAAAATATTAGTAATTTTTTATGAAAATACATTGTACATAACTAGGATTGGAAGATTACATTCATGCATATGCAGTTAACTTTTCCATTGTCTTTTAAGATTGAATTTCCCATGATGCTCTTCTTCTCTCCTGTGGCTTCTTTGTAATGTGCATGCTTCTGTGTAGCTTCAGGATCAATTTCCAGTCAGAACACAGTAGTATGTCTACCACTGATTCATATGTAGAAAATATGAGAAAGAAATAGCAATCCCCATGACTGCTAGAATGCAGCATCTCCCTCTGGGGCATCAAGGTGGGAAAAATGTAATACCGGTTAGAATTCACTTGTCCATGATTTCTATTAGATATCAGCCTTGTGAATGAGTTCCGTTTGTTTGACACTTTTCATTTTTTCCCTATAATTGGTAACATTAAAAAAATTGTTTGTTCAGGGCAGGTGACTCATGCCTATAATTACATTCATTCTCTTTGGATTGTGGCTATAAATTCAAAGCCAGCCTGGTCTACAAAGTAAGTTACAAGCCAACCTGGACTGCAAGAGTAAGACCCCAGCAACACTCACTCCTTCAATATTATATTTGTGAACACATATGAATGTATTGTTTTATATTGTCTTCTTGTGCTCCCCCAAAAGTCAGTGTATATGAGTTTTTTTCAGCACTCTATGTAAATTGCACCAAAGCTCAAAAATTTTATATACTCAGGTATGACTTCTTTGATACTTTTACCTTGGTATTTAAAGATTAAAAATAAGTTTCATTTTTAAAAATGAGTTTTGCATGTTCAGAGTTAAGACAGCAGACATTCCCCTTCAGTACTAAGCTGTCCACTTTCTGGATAATAAAAGTGACTTTTCACATTGTAACATCACCACCCATATGGTGTTTGTGAGATTCAAAGCCTGGTATGCATAGCTCTTCGCTTTAGCATCTTCATCTACAATGATAGCAACAAGGTATTATCCTGGCTGTACCCTACAAACTGAGCACCTAGAATGCTACTGCCTTGTAGGACGTAAGAGCTGACCTGAAAGTGGGACATCAAATAGAAATGTATTCAAAACCTAATATTTCATTACTACATAAGAACTGTTGAGCTAACATATTGCCTTCTTCTTAATAAAAATATTTTGACTAAATAAATGTACAAGTTATATTTTAGTTTATTAATATAAGTGAAAAACAATATATTACATATTTTATACTTATTATCAACTCATAATGTGCACTGTTTTTTTATTTTTTATCATTTTTTCATATATTACATTCTGACTGAAATTTCCTCTCCCTCCACTCCTCCTGGTCCACCACCCCAACTCCTCTTTCCCCCACATTCTCTCCTTCTCTGTTTCCCTTCAAAAAAAAAAGAGCAGATATTCCAGGAAAATCAAATAAACCTACCATAAAAAGCTACAATAAGACTAGGCGTAAACCCTCATATCAAGGCTGAGCGACCTTGTAGTAGGAAAAGGGTCCAAAGCATAGGCAAAAGAGTCAGAGACACATTCCACCCACACTCTTAGGGCTAGAACACCAAGCTACGTAACTATCCTGTATATATGCAGAGAAGCTGGCTTATATCCATACAGGCTCCACGATTGTCATGTTAGTCTCTGTTATTCCCTATGGACCCTGCTTTGATGATCTGTGGTCTATGTTCTTGTAGTATCCTAAACCCACCCGGCCCTTACATGCCTTCCCCCATGTCCTTGGTGTTCCCTGATTTCTGTCTCATTTTTGTCAGTGGATCTCTGCATCTTCTCCCATCAGTTGCTGGATGATATCTCTATGATAAAACATTTGAACTACCAGTACAGCAGAATATCATTAGGAATCATTTCATTGACCAATTTTTTCTTTTGGTCAGAAATGTTTAGTTCCATCCTGGGTTTCTGGGCTGTCCAGCCTTGGGTTCCTGACCATCCAGGCAGGGTCAGGCATGGGCTTCCTCTTGTGGCACAGTCTCAAATTGGACCAGTCATTGACTTGACACTACCAGAAGCTCTGTACCCAATATTAACCCAAAACATCTTACAGGCAGAACAGATTATAGGTCGACAGTTTTGTGTCTGGGTTGATGTACAAGTCCCACTGCTGGAAGCCTTGCCTGCTCATAGAAGATGGCCAGTTCAGACTCAATATCCCACGTTGCCAGGAGACACTAGGGTCATATCCCTGTATTCCAGAGAGGTTTCCTCTGTATAAGGTTTCTACATCACCCCTCAAATGACCCCTCAACTCCAGTCGTCTCTCCCAATATACTCTCCCTCCATATCTTCCCTCTTTACCAGCCCGAACTTTAGGATTCAGAATATATTTTTCAAGACATCACATACTTCAGACACCTGATTTAAAAGATTTGAGCTAGAACTGACCTGAGGAAAAGTTTGCATAGTACCTGAAGTTTCTATGCATGTTGCCACTAGAAAGGCAATCAATATGTTACTCAGCTTTGATACATATGAACCATGGCAATAGCTATCAAGGCAGAGACCTTACTAAAGGTACAGAAGTGGTACTCATTTCTTAGAGATAACCAGCAATTCTGTAATAGGACATCAGGCCTGCTCAACAGTAGGGAAATTGTATCAACTATCTAGCTAGTGAATTTTGGATTTTCTAGAACCTAACCCTACACTTTTCTTTAGGCAAGCATAATTCCTAATTATATTCAACCCCTATGAGTATGGCTCTTACTCCTGATCAAAGAAGCTCCTCTTTTTATTGTCAGGCACCATTACAGAAAAATACAACTGCTTGAAAGGAAGAGGCCTTCTGGTCATGGGGGCCTAGCCTTCTGGATTCCTTTACAACACAACTTCGACACCTAAGATTCAGAGGAAGAGAAAGACTACCAGAGTCAGAGTACCATAAAGTCTGCTGTACCACAGAAACAGGAAATTCTTTCCCATCTTTCTATTATGAGGTTAATCAAGGCCCATAGGTTGGGTTTTAAATCTGTAACTAGTTTTCTGGAGGAGAATTTACTGTTCAGAGTAATTGGCACTGGCAGAATCTGGAGTGAAAGATTGGGATGGGAGGTGTGAAGGATAAAGTGAGGCTCCACAGGTAAAGCTGAACCAACAGAATCCACATGGAGATGTTCTGTGCTTGACTTTGCTGTTAATTTCTGCTTACAAGCTTCCATACTTCTGTAATATCTTTTCAGAGACGATTTCTTCAAAGCATTAATAATTTACTGATTTACCCAATTTTCTTTGATAAATTCTTGTCTTATGCTTATAAACAGCATGTGCTTTTACATGCACAGCCAAGATCGTTGAAGGGTAAGGTAAGTGGGTATTATAACACAACAGTGAAGTTGGAAATGAACTAACATTATTGATTAATCTTTCTGTCACTTATAATCTGAGGCAGCACTCTGATGATTCATATCTAATTTTTGGAAAAATAAACCCTGATGTCTTCATGACTGCTTGGAAATTGAAACTAATATTATGAATGATAATGGAGAGTGTCAGAGAGGGAAAAACAATATAATAAACTAAAGGGAAATAGAAAACAAGTGAATGTTGAATGAAATGTTAATCCAGCAATCAGTGTTTTGGATGAGATTAGACACATCGCACAGGCTCTGAGAGCTGTCAGTTTATTCAAGACTCTTATAGTCACATTCTTAGAATAGTTTTGTACACCTGACTATACTCATTTGAAAAAGAATATAGAAAAAAGTTAAGACTAAAAATGAGAAATAGATTTCATGAGACAAAGAAATAAGAATAGACATTCGTTTATCTTGACTCTATCATTTGATTCTCTTTTCCTCAGATATATCCCATTGCTTTAAAAACTGTTTTAGTTGTACATCTTTTGCAGGTGCAGAATGCACTGAAATATTTGACATATGATTACATGGTTAGCTGGTTGATCAGATATACTATTTTTTTTATGGGGAATATAGTAAAGAATAGTCTTATACCAGAATATATAGCATGTCCTTGTTTTTATATCACCATTGTGTGGAACAGTTCTGTGGAGTTTATCATTCCTGTCTAATCAAGAGTTTTTTATTCAGTGATGAAGGTCTCTCCTTCATAACTCATTCCTCTCTGGTAACCACCATTCCATGCTCTCTTTCTGAGAGTTGACTTTCATAGATTTTATCTTAAGCGAAGTTAGAGAACATTACTCATGCTGTACCTAGCTTTTGTTAGGTAACAACATTTCCCACAGGTTTAAGATCCACGACAAATGACATTTCTATGTTTTGTGAAGCTGAATGCTATTCTACTATGTATATATTTCACATTATACTCACCATCTCCTTTTAATTTATGTGGTGAATGCACAAAACAATCAACTGTGGTTTTGTTTGCTTTCATTTGTAGTAAAAATAGATTTTCTTAGAATACTGAAAAGAGAAAATGAAGGATTTTAAATAAAAACATCACGTATTAGTAGCCATCCTAGGTGTCACCCACCACACACTGAGACAAGAAGTACTCCTATATCTGAAATTTGTCTGAATAATATTTCTCTTTGGTCTCATATATTTCATGTGTTTGCAAAACTAATTTAATTACACGAACTTGTTACTTTGGGAAAGCACTTTTCATTGAATACAATGAACATTTGTATTGACAGTGATTAAACTTAAGGCCATATTTTAAAAAAAAGCTCTTCAAGTTTGAATGGTGAAACATCAAATAGACTGTAATAAGAATCAGTTAGGTGTAAGCTTTGAGATAAACACAAGGGAAGAGGGCATGTTAGAGGGGCACAGCTTAATGAAATCCAGAGATTAGTTCATGGCTGAATGAGAAACAGATTATCTTCAAGATGCTAGGTCACGTGATTTTACTTTTCCCATTGATCTTGAGTTGCTAAGACTGAAACAGTCTTTGTAGTTTCAAGAAATCAACCAATTAGACTCCAGACTTTCATAACTTTTCTTTGTTTTTTTTCTCTTTCAATTAACTAGTCTATAATTTCTTTTTTGTTGAAGACAAGAGGACATTAGTATATTACATAGACTGTGGAATTTTGTTCATGTATTTAAGAATAAATGTATATGCTTATATAAAGCACACACACATGCATTCACAAAACAACAGTTTTTTGGGAAAAATTCATTAATTTAAAAAAGAAAGGGAGGTGTATGGGATATTTTGGAGAAAGGATAGGGAAGGGGAGGGGAAATTCTATTGTAATTTCAAAAGAAATAATTTTTTAAAAGATAATGGAATTCTGTTTTAAAAGCAATGATTTTTAGATATAATTTCTTTGACAATTCTTTGGGAATTTCACATCTAATACTCTAATTCCACCATTTCCCAGTTCCTCCACATCCACCCTTCACCACTGAAAAAAAACCCTACCAAAAGAAAATTAAAGTTATTTCTTATATTGTTGTATTATTAAACAAAATTTAAGAATCATATACAGGGGTAAAAACCCAATTTCTCAGTTAAGCAGCAGGGAAGGGACCAGTGACATCCTTTCTTTCTCCTTCCATAATCCAAAAGGGCCCATGATTCTTTCTATGCCTCTCCTTACTACTTCCTCTGTCTCTCTATATGTCCTCCAAAACTTCTATGGCTAATTCTGGTGTGCTAGTAGCTAGCCCTCTCCTCTGATTTAACTAAACTTTGTTGCTAGTCTCAGGAGTATTGGAGTGCAATCAAAATATCTCACAACATTTCCCTTTTTAAGATAAAAAGGGAAGGTTTTAATTCTAACACAATAAAACTATAGTCAATACAAACAGTGATCAGGTATTATCTAAAAAATAAAGGACAGGTTTTAAACGTAAAAGAGTAAAACTATGTACAAAAAAAAACAAGTATCAAAGACAAGTTACACTCACAATGTCCAGTCCATTTGCATTTGGCAAATTCAGAGAAAATACTCCATTGTCTATATTATCCTGGTGAGTCCTAAGTTTTGTACGTAATTCACTTTCTATCTGAACTTATACAATGAAGGCAAAACTATCATTTTAGACTTCAAACAATTTCTTAGATAAACAATTTAAGCTTTTATGTCTTTCAAGTTTAAACACTCTGCAGCTCTTTTGTGAGTTTCTTTTCTGATTTGATAACAAGGAAAATGTATATATAACTATCTAGTCTTCAATCCCATCAAAGACATTTCAAAGAGATAATATTACCTGAGTAAACAGGAAGAATAGAGCAAACAACTCCAAAACTATAGAAATGACAAAGATATCTGATTATTTGCATGGTCACCCAAGTTTCCTCTGCAACATTTGGGCATTAATCTTAGAGCTATTAGATTAGAATGTCTGACAGACTTTTCTGTATAGCAAGAATTTTGAAGGAGTCTCCTATCTTATCTAGGCAAAATTCATCACTTATCTTCTTTTGTGTCTTGCTTTTTCAAATTTAACAGCATAATGTCAGAAAGCAAGATAAGGGCAGTTTCTTTCCCATTGCTAACTTTGCCACAATGAAAGCAAACTCCATAAGGAAGTTCTTTGATGCCCATCATCCTTTTTTTGAAGTAAATTGGTGCTGCCAGGAGCAGAAATGTCTCACTGTTATGACAAGCCAAGTGTTATTAAGACATCTTAAACACTATATTCTATATGTGTCTGGACTGTTTCAAGACTGTCTGTCTAAAATATATATTTGTTTGACCTTTAAAATATATGTAACATGGACACAAATTTGATTGTTGGATGATTAACTACTAACTTTATTTCTTAGTTATCTTAAATAGTTTGTAATAATAATGTTAAGGACTAGAAATTGATATTACATTGTTAAATAAGGTATATAGTTACTATATATTAAACAAGAGTAGAAATATACACACTATAAAAATAAATTTGCATCAATATAAAAATTTATACATTGCATTAAATTTGTGTAAAGATACAAAAATAATAAATTTATAACAATGTGCAAAGACCCATACCAATGTAAAATATTTAAGACTAGTTTTTGCTTTTTTAGTTTAAGAACAGGTTAAAAAAATCTACCATATTATCCTCTCATTCTTATATTCCTTTCTATTTTCAGAAAGTGATCCCTGAATTTAACATCCTTTGATTTTATTTTCCCTGCTCTTGAAAAGGAAAAAGTTGCAACTTACCCCCTAAACAGTGACAAACATCCATAATCCACTGAAGGACCAAAAAAATAGACACCCTACTTCCTAAGAAATGTGGGTATCAGCGTCATGTTTTAAAAATTGCTTTCTGTTTTCTTGGGGCAACAGCATATTCACAAGACCCTGAGAAACCTGAGATAATTATTAAGTCCCAGGAGAGCTAGATGTCATACAATATTGGCGAGATGAGGAAGAGCAAGGCTTATCTAAAGTCCTGGATGGAATAATCCATGAGGCTTTACTATCTGAGCCTAGCATCTTGAAACTGTTGTGAGTAATTTGTAGTCCAAAGCTAACATTTGGATGTTGTTTGTCAGCTTAGTGATGTTACCACAATCCATGCGAAGTCACTGTATTGGGCCCCATCAACTTTTTGGAGACTTCAAAGGTTGCTGTTATAAAAACTTCTGCATTTTAAATATCACATGTAGCAGATCTCAGAGAGGTTATGACACCACAATATATTAAATCCATCAGGGGTATACAAGCTTAATTTCTAGATGCCTCCTTTAGACTCAAGCATGAAATCATGCACAGGAAGCCAGATGAAGCCTGCTTCTAAAATTAGTTTGTAACCTGTATGATTATTAATATCATGACAGAAAGTTTAAATACATATGTATATATATTAAACTTACAATTTTTGAAATAATATTTATGACTCAAGAACAATTTTGAAGAGTCTAAATAAAACGAAAGGATTATGAGATTGGTGACAATAGGATAATCCCTTAACATTTTTTGTTTCAGACAAGGTGTCTTTTCTGACACGAGACAAAGATTTTGGATTTTTATTTAACAAACATGGTTGGAGTTAGAGGAGAGAGCCAAACTCCAACTCCAAAGCCTCATTAATTTTTAATTGAATTGGGACTACAAAAAGTTCGTTTTCTTTATGTTGAGGGAGATGTTTGTTCATTCCGGCCACCCAGAACCAAAATAACCAGACAGAAACTGTATAAATTAAGTCACTGCCTGGCCCATTAGCTCTAGCTTCTTATTGGCTAACTCTTACATATTAATTTAACCCATTTCTATTAATCTGTGTATTGCCATGTGGCAGTGGCTTACTGGCAAAGATTTTGCATGTCTGACTCTGGTGGCTTCATGGTGTCCCTCTGACTCCACCCTTGTTTCTCCCAGCATTCTGTCCAGTCCTCCCCGCCTAAGTTCTGCCCTATCAGCAGGCCAAGGCAGTTTCTTTATTCATTAATGGTAATCACAGCACACAGAGGGGAATTCCACATCATTTTTAAATGAATTGGGACTGCAAAAAGATCATTTTCTTTATGTGTGTGTAGAGAACAGTAGAAGCAAACATTTGGGGAGATTTAGGAAATTTTATCTTGTTGGAAGTGTGTCATGCAATTAGGTCAATTTACTCCTTTTTTGCAACATTTTCTCTGGATTATTCATTCTTTTATTTCTCAGCTGTCTCATTTGCCAGGGGTCTTTAGAATTCTTGGAGGTTTTTATTCTCCTGGAAAAACAAAAACAGAATTCTGCCCTAATATTAACTTTGGGGAGCTTTTCTTTTTGACAGATTATAAGCAAATGAAAGGTCAGTATTAGTCTTATATGTCAGTTTAATTTCAATAGCCACACTGATGTGCTATAGTCTCTTATAAAACAAGAGGTTTCTTCTGTTCGAATATTATCATTATCAATTTTGATGATATCCATAGCTTTTCTTTTCCCATTGAAAGAAAAACAAAACCTCTTCCCAAACATAACACATATTCTGGTTTGCATTCTGAGGTCAATATATCCTTAAAATATACAGGATTATTTAATTTAGCATTTTCAACTATCCAATGTCTCTCCACAGTCAATTTTTCTTATTATTATTTAAAAAATCAAGTTAATAAAGCATTTTATACTTTATTTCTGGGAGTCTTTATTATACCTTTCTGTTTATTAACCATATCTTTAAAAGTGAGATAAGATCTTTCTATCACTGCTTGCCCTGTAGGATTTTGTAGTATAGCTGTAAAATGTTTTAGGTTGTAATATGCAAAAAAACTATTTTATTTTACTAGGGACATATGCTAAAGTATCAACAGTTTCAGTTTGGATATGTATCCCCATAATGGACATGACTTCTAGTAAATTTATAATTACAGTATTAGCCTTTTCAGAAGTGTAAGTGTCATCCATTGAAATCCTGAATATATTTATAGGATGATCGACATACTTTAATTTTCTAAACTCCACAAAATGAACCACATGCATTTGACAAATTGATTTTCTTTTGGTGCCATTTAGGTTATGTTCTGCAGGTAAAGGAGTTTGGTTATAGAAAGAAAAAGTAGGGCTTTTTTTTTAAATTCTTAATTTGTTGCCAAGTGATAGAAAAATCTTTTCTCAAGCCTTTGCTATTACTATGGTGCTTCCTATGAAAATTTGAGACTTCTACCATATTTCTTACCCTAACTGATCAATTTAATCAGTAACTATGTACGAAGTCCTGGTTGACTATATGGGATCTGATATATGTTATATGCAAAGGGTTATTTCTATTTCTGCTTATTTCTTGTAATTGAATAAATAATAAAGTTAACTGTGAATCATCTGGAATAATTTTAGTGACCTTAATATGCAAAACAACTCTTTCTACATATTGAGAATCAGTAACTATATTAAGAGTTTCTGGAAAATTTAATGATACCATAAGAATACCATATAATTCTGGCTTTTGAACAAATTCTTAAGGGCTTTGAGACACTTTGCTTATGTTACCTATATTTACATCACTATAGAATCTAGGGATTCCAAAAGCAGTGGTCTTCATGCAATGTGAGGAAAATCTTTTTATAAGTTGATCCAGTATCATCTGTACTTTGGATCCATTCTTCTATTAGTACTGATCTTGTCCTTAAAGGCCAAATCTTTCTAGTATATTCTGAATAAGGATTTTCAAAGTCAAGGTATAAATTTTGTCTAGTTACTGGTTCTGTTATCATTATATTTATAGCTGGAGTCCATCTCTCTTTAAAAACACAGTGAAGGTTTCTTTTTAGTATTGTATAATTTTAGTAAATGATTCAATCCTCTTTCTTAATTCTTCAACCCATTTTTCAAGCATTCAAAGGGTCAAAGTGTGATCATAAGGTCTAAACGGTCTTTGTAAATCATCATAGTGGTCTACACAGAGAAGCTGACCTTGGGAAATTCCCATACTCTTAGCTCTACTTCATTGTTCTATGACCATAGCTTCCTTTTTCCGTCGTGTTTTTCACTGAAATTGTGGACCAGTTTCCAATAATTCTGTAGCTAATTTTTTTCCATTCTTGTGGGATATTTTGTTCTGATTTGCCCATGAGTTTAACATCTGCTTCACAAAAGGTTTGTGCATATGATGTGAAACAACTGCTTCTTTAAATCTCTTCAAATTTAGCATTTCTACAGGATCCCAGTTAACTTCTGCATAGTCTTGGGGGTTCCTGTCACCTGGTGGTCATTCTTGTATGGTAACTGGATTAATTAAGGTTGCCTTTCTAAGGGTGGCTCCTCTTCAGTTTCATAATGTAATGGCAAGGCAGGTTCTACTCTAAATTCCTATGTTTCTGTGTGAATATTTTTCTCTTTTATCAGTAAGTCTTTCTATTGATTTCATCTTATTAGTTAGTTTTTCAAACCAAACCACTTTTTAAGGACAAAACATGAATTACCACACTAATAATAATTGTAATAAATGTTATGTCAATCCCAATTAGGTTGATTAACCCTTCATTTAATGTTTTCATTTTGAAACTATCCTTGTGGAAACGCACAGAAACATAACTAACTCCCTGTATACTAATATTGTTCCCCATTCTTAACATGGAAAAAAACTTTTTAAACTAATTGAGAAAGCTGGGGGTGGGGGGTGCAGACCAGGCTCTTTTAGTAGCCTGACAGTAGTCAACGCCTCAGTTTCATTTCACTAAAATGGGACAGAGGTAAACAGACCATCCTCAGAAAAACCATAACCTTCTGGTAGCTCAGCAGTACTCCAAGGCCCCTTCTGCTAGCTCAGCAGGTGCATCCTAATCTCCTGGCAATTAACCACTAGGACCTTCTACCAATCAGCCCCCAATACTAATCTTTTCTCCACAAATCAGCCCCAAATTAATCTCTCCTCTCTGAAATTTCCCTAACTCCACTTAAAAGGAGCTTGTGATCTTCTTTTGGGGGTTGACAAGTGTCATCAATTTATAAAGCACTCCTGTTATTGCATATGTGGGCTGTTGGTCTTCTTTGGGGGCTTTTTTCGGACCCTAACACTAATAACCCCCTAAGAATTTCCAGGTTTCTCACCAGATTTTCTGTAGATTACAGTGAAGGCGAATCTTCTATGAGAGGGTAGCCAGCTATGATGGCTGTGCTTGACTGTGGGGAGAGGTGGAGGTAGGGTGCCCCATCAGCCAGGATAACACGGCAGGAGCTGGGGTTGCCGTGGGCTGATGCTGCACTGAATAGGGCTTGACTGAGGGCACCTGCAGCTGCTCCCGTGAAGCCAGGGTCTGAGGGTGCGCAGCAGTGGTAGCTGCAGTAAAAAATTGAGTGGGTGTTAGTGGATGTAGAGACAGTCTTTGGCAATACGATGGTCCACTGAGGAGGTCCAAAGAAAGCCCGCAACATGCAAGGAGAAGGAGCCAGTTGCCTGAAAAGTAAACACGGGAACACGACAAGGTCCACCTGAATTACAGAACCGACAGTAACCAATGACTCTAGCAGCTGCAAGACTGGTGGTGAGCGGCTAGATCATGATCTCAAGCTCCATGTTGTATCCCAGATGAAATGATTACTTATATTGTTCTATTATTAATTAAAACTTGAGAATCAGATATTAGGATAATACCTTATTGATCAAATATCTAGTGACCTTCTCTCTCTCTCTCTCTCTCTCTCTCTCTCTCTCTCTCCTTACTTCATCTAAAAGGACCTGCAAATCTCTCTAAGCCCCTCCCTACTACTTCCTGTGTCTCTATATATGTCCTGAATTTTCAAAACCTCAATGGCTATTTTAGTCCACTAGAAGCTAGCTCTGCCCTCTTATTTAGGATGAACTTTACTGACAATATCACGACTTTCAGAAGTCTATTAAACAATCTCACAACAGAAGATTAAAAAAGAAATCAAAACCAAATCAAACCAAACAAATAAATACAAAAACCACTTTGCTCCTTCATCTTTCTTGCCTCTCCAAACACTTCTCCTCTCATCCTAGTGGCAATGGGATTTACAATATGTTTTGCAGTACACCCTTATGTCCAATTTGCTTTACTTACAAACGTTCATTGCAGTTCATCAGTGGTTTGGTTCAATGTCCCTGGTTCTTCGTACACCGTCACCACTGGATCATCACCAAGACCCCTCTTGCATATCCAGAAGATGACTTGAGTCATGGAGATCTTGAATGTATCTTTTTCCTAGGCCGGTACCTTCAAGTGCTCCAGTAGGTCATAGACGGGAAAGATGTTAGTGTGAGCCAAACCAAGTTTGTGGATGTGGGCCTAGGTCATACTTGATCTGATCAGACCTGGCTGTTAGTGTTGTCCCTACCCCATTTAGGCTCGGAGTAGAGTCAGCTTTCCCATTAGAGCTGGGCCTGCCCTCTTGTGCAGGGTCAAGCGAGGAGCAGGGGCAGCTTTCCCAGGGTCATGAAAAGGTGGGTCTGGCTCAATCTGACCCTCACATTTTATTGTGCATGTTTCTTATACTTCCTCCCAACCCCAACCCCCCACCGCTGTGGTAACATGGGCCACAGACGTTATTACAGATCCCAGCTGCAGCAATACCATAGATCCAAACATGGCCTTTGGCAGCAACTTGGTCCTGTAAATCACCATGACTCCTGTGTCACCTCAGGACACCCACGTCAGTATTGATCCAGTGGCAATATGGCTCCAGGACAACAAAATGGTCTCAGGTGGCTGACCAGACCTCAGGCATCTGCATGACTATTGGTGGCAAGAGGAGCCATGGACAACTATGATGTTTTATTTTTCTAGTGAAAGATCCTCTGGGAAATGAGTGATCCTTGTTCCATTCCCCTGTAAAGACAGATGAAGTGTCACACACATGGAAGGAGAGAATATGTCATTTAGATCTACTCATAATTTGTGTTTTACTTATACAGATAAATAACTGGAGAAAGGTGGGCTAAAAGCAGTAGTAATAGCAATACTTTATTAATTTTGATATTGAAAAATCAAATAAGGCTTAGTAAGTATCACTTAGTTAAAAGGTTTTAGTTGAATACAAATTGAGAAGAGAATGTTAAAAGAACATTCTTTAATAGTTACTTAATAATATTAAGCTTTTAATATTGAGATAACCTATAGGTTTTTTTTTTTTTTGCTTTGAATCACCTACAACCAGTGCAACTTTTATAGATTGAGCTTTTACTATGGAAGTTTGAGTATTTCAGTGTATATTTTTTGCTTTCAAAAACAAATGTTGCAGCACAGACCATTAATCCTAGACTTCAGAGAGCAATAAGTATTTTTCATTAAGCCAGGTGTGGCAGAACAAAGAAATGTACAGTTTGGTATCTTTAAATTCACCAGAAAATCACAGGTATGTGTAGCCAAACGTGGAGGTTCTGAAAGAAAATCACCCCCAAAAGGAGTGGCACTGTTGCGGGAGCTCCTTCCGCTCCTATAGCCGCTGAGATACCAGCCCATTGGGGCGTGGTCTCTCTCTCTTTAAAAAAGCAGCAACTGCCCTATGCTCACTCTCTGGCTTCTGGCTCCGCTTCTGGCGACTAGGCTTCCTTTGCTGA
>LOEQ01003096.1:82481-105262 GCA_001685075.1 Bramus lutescens | reverse complement strand
TAATGGGCCAATCAGTTTTATAACTTATGAAGATTTCTGTGTGATTTTCTTTGGGACTTGCCGGCTGTGGGGAACCTGGGCAGGACAGAAATCCCAACAAGCCGGCCCTCATGTTACATGGCACTAGTAGATGTGACCTTGTTGGAGGAAGGGCGTACAGGCTTTGTGGTTCTTTGGCTCAAGTTTCCCTTGGTATGAGAGACAGTTTGACTTCCCATTGCCTGAAAGATATAGCACTCTCGGTTTAAGCACCCCATCTGCCCGCACACAGCCATGCTCCCCTTCATGTTTATAATGGACGGAATCTCTGAAACGGTTAAGACAACTTCAGCTAAATGTTTTCTTTATAAGAGTTGCTGTTTTGTGAAGTGTTGGTGTCTCTTCACAATACTAAACCCTAAGGAACACAACCTCTGTGACATGGATCCCCTGTTCATGAATTTCATGATTAGAAATGGTGTGTTGTGGATAAATACATTTAGACACTATGAATTTTATGTACTTCCAAAAGACACCTGCTCTTTCCTTTCCACCCTGTTAATGAATCAGCAGAGATGTCATACAACATCAATTATGTATGTAGGTAAAGGGGGTAAGGTATTGTGGCAGAGAAATTGTAGGTAGCAATAATATTCTGTACACATTTAAAAGTTACAAGAAAGACTTCTGACAGTTTTTGTCCATTAAGAATTGCCAAGCATTTGAGGAGAAATATATGTTTAATATTGCATAACATTAATGAAATAAAGCATTGTAAGGTTATTATCAACATGTAAATTTCATATGTTTGTCAAAAAGTTCAAATAAGTTTAACTAAACATGGGAGTGGAGCATGCCTGCATTTGTATCTATTTACAAGTCCTTAGTCCAAATATTAATCCTTTCCCAAGGGAAGAGAACTTTAAATTTGAGATTCTGAGGGATACAAGAGTGAAAAGTTAGTGAATTTTTTTTGGATTTCTTTGCTTTTTTTATTAAAAATTTCCACCTCATCCCCTCCTCCCATTTTCCTCCCCCTCCNCCCCCTCCATCCAGGTCTAAGAAGGTGAGCATCCAAACAGATTAGGCACTCACATAGCCAGTACATGCAGTAGAATCAAAACTCAGTGCCATTGTCCTTGGCTTCTCAGTCAGCCCTCATTGTCAGCCACATTCAGAGAGCCGATTTGATCACATGCTCCATCAGTCCCAGTCCAGATGGCCTTGGTGAGCTCCCATAAGTTAGTAAATTTTAACAGCAGTTTACAACCAGCAGATTATAATTTACCCAGAGTGTTGTTCAATTGTGGAAAACATGATTTAATGCAACACAGTTATAAACAAGTTTTGGGAGAAAGGTTTATTATATAATTTAATATCTAGGTTGAAAAAACTCCTCTCAAAACCTGTTTCATTAACAATAAATAATAAAATGATAAATACTAGGTGATGATTGGTTTATTATTTTTAACAGAAAAATACAGCAAAGTGTAGAATGAAATGTTCATAAGAACATGAAAAGGTTTTAGTTGTCAAATAATACTTAGATGTGTTCGTGAAAAAAATAATAAATGCATGGAAAATGTTCAACATCACATATCAATCAAGTAAATGGAAATCAAAACTAAGATAAAACATCATATTTCTGTTATAATGACTATTATCATAAGTGGACAGTACTGGCAAAGATGTGCAGCTAGAAGGCATTTTTGAGACTTTTGTTTTCATTGGTTTATGTGAAGAGTCAACAGCCTGGCAAGTGCACTTCTTAAGGATCAAACAGATCTTCATGATGAAAGGCATCTTCAGTACCAAATCCAACCCCGATGAGATGACGTAGGAGATGAAAGAAGTGTTTGTCTCAAGATGAAACCAATTTTAGCCCTTTTAGAGCACAGCCTGAAACAGTGACAAAAGGTCAGTACATTGCTTTGACTTTTTAGAAAAGATCACAGGAAATTGTGGGATTTCTTAGTTCCTTTTCATTTTATTGAACCACAATCACTTCACTCATGGATTTTAAACAATATGGGCCATCCTTGCAGTGTGTGCTTGTGTGTGTGTGTGTGTGTGTGTGTGTCTGTTTGTGTGTGCCTATATGTGTATATGTGTTCTGAAATGAAATGTTTTGGTACCTCATATTCTAACATTTCCATTTACTTTTTATTTAATGATAACATTTACCTCAATCATTTTTAATACTAAGTTTGGGGGAGTTCTGAATACATTTGACTATGTTTATATCCCCAAGACAAGACAAGCCTTTTCTATTTCTTTTAGTGTGAGTTTGGTATATGAGAATATTTGTATGCATGTTCTTGTGTGAGTGGATGTGGAATGTACGGGGCTACACATGTGCATGTGGGTCCAAGCAAAACTGAGCCTCAGAGTGATGCTGGAAATCTTCCAGAAGCTGATTTCAAATCTGCTTACATGACTCTCTGCCTTGTTCTTTGGAGGCAGGTGTGTTATCCAAATCCAGCACACAGATATATTGCTAGTCTCACTGGTCAGATTACTATTGGAAAACCCTGTTCCTGAGGCACAGAAAAGTCTTCTCAAGCCCCAAATCAAGATTTTATTATACTAATCAAATGCTAAGATGATTTTATAAGTGTCTTATAAAATTTTCCAGAAAACAGGGTCCTCCTAATGTAGTATTGAATAATAATTCATGAAATCATATGTTGCAGCTTTCTGTAACTTGAACAGGCTTATTACAGATACACTGTGATAGTTACCTGAGATTTTGTCCATGGTGGTGTCTTCAACAGTTTACTCTCATCTCAATAACTTAGTGTATTTTGGAAAACCCCCTCTTTCAAATGAACCTTTAATAATAAAATTTTATACTAAAAAATGGATAGAATGTTTTTCTTCTCCCTTTTACCTCATGAATTGCATGTTCCTCTCAAACACAAGATTATTATTTGTTTACCTTGTCCTCTCAAAACAAGAAAAACTGTTACCTACATTGGTTACAATTCTATTTTCCATTGAGTAAATCACTGAAATTTCAGCCTAAATTTATGCTTATTGAGTTGTATAGGTATATTTATCCATCTTCAAATCAATCTGGGAAAGGTATATGAGCTGGGGAAATAAATACCGCCAGAGATTTGCTCTTTAATCAGACATACTTTAATTTGAATCTAGTGTTCAGGAACATACATTTTTACTCTGCTTTCATAGCTCTCAGTGGTCTGAGTCTATTAGTCACTGACTTTATTTTAACACAATTACAAATAAATTTTTAAGATTTAAATGATGAAGACACATGTAACTTATAGAATTTCTCAATCTAGGGATTGAAGAAATCTAGCAGCATTCAAAATATATTGTTATTTGATAGACTGTGTTGTTTATTTATAATTTATTGTGCTTTATTCCATTGTAGGTATCTTAAATAACTTATCAAATGTCAGTGAACATAGTTCAGGGATTTAAAGGATTTGAAGGATTTTCTTAGAAGGATGAATAATCTTTAAAAAAAAAGCATTTTTATGTTCTGATTTTAGCTATTCACAGTAATTTAGAATTTTCATGCCAGGTACATGTCTTTCATAAATAAGTGACTTATTTCAGGAACAGGCATGGCTATGGTGGTCTTTTTACTATGCCAGTATTTATTGAATAATATTGAACTCACAAACTATGTTCAGTTTATTAGCCCTAATTTTCTTAATACTGCTGATTGCACAAGGGAGACTTGAACTTTGGCATCTCAGATATTTTTATTACAAATTTTATTACTATTAATTCTTATATCCAGTGTTGACCAAGTGATTTGTTTAAAAGTTAACAGAAATTAAGGACACCAGAGATGAGTAAGCTCAGAAGAGAAAATACCTCCATCGACTACCATTTAAACAATTCTGTGGGGCGTTTTGTTCTGGTTCAGTTATTATTATTTTTGTATTGATAATTGATGTAGAAGGTCCTAGTCAATTTTAATTAATTAATTTATTTTTTATTAAAAATTTCCACCTCCTCACCTCCTCCCATTTCCCTCCCCCTCCTCAACCCCTCCCCCTCCCTCTCCAGTCCAAAGAGCAATCAGGGTTTCCTGCCCTGTGGGAAGTCCAAGGCCCTCCCTGCTACATCCAGGCCTAGGAAGCTGTTTATCCAAATAGACTAGGGTCCCAAAAAGCCGGTATGTGCAGTAGAAACAAGTCCCAGTGCCTTTATCAAAGGCTTCCCAGTCAGCCCCCATTGTCAGCCACATTCAAAGAGTCTGGTCTGATCACATGCTGGTTTAGTCCCAGTCCAGCTGGATTTGGTGAGCTCCCTTTAGAACAAGCACACTGCCTCAGTGGGTGGACCAACACCTCCTGGTCCTGACTTCCTGCTTTTCAACTGGACCTTGGGAGTTCAGTCTGTTACTCTGATGAGGGACCTTTCTTTCACAGTTTCTTCACATTTACAAAGTAGAAGGGAGTGGAGAAGGAGGCGTGTACTGTCGAAGATCATTTGCATTTTCTAGTGTGTCAACTAGGCTAGGAATGAAAAATAATGTTCACAGTCAAGGTCCTGAGCAGTAGATTCTATCAGTTCATTTTCATTTTGCTTTCTGTGATTTGTGAGACATTTAATGAACAGGGACTTATGTTTGCAGTCATTAGAGAATCTTTGAATGACTGTTAATCAATGGATTTGGGGAGATTTAATGCACTTACTAAAAGCTGTTGAACATAACTATATGTGCTTGGTATATTTTGCAAAAATAAATATTTTTTCAAAGTGGAGTCTAGAATTGTAGAATATTTTATTTCAAGCACTCTCTGATTCACACTAGGGGCAACAGTACCCAAGGAAGTAGTTTATCTTCCTCCACAGTGATAAACCATCTTTTCCCTTACTAAAGTTTAAAAAACCCACAGTTTAGATAAGTATATGAAATAATGAATTTGGTAATTGATTTTTACCACTTTAAAATTAACATTAAATGTGATCCTGCATATAATAAGTCTATAGAGTTATGCCTGTCAGCTTTTAAAAGAAAAAAATGTTTTGCTTCTGTCTGAATATAAAGAGAGAATAAAAGCCAGTATTTGCATTATGATAAAGGGCAGAGTAGAAAAGACAATAGGTTGTAAAGAGCATTAAAAGTCTAGTTTATCCAACTTTTTTGTTTTGAACAAGAGTAAACAGAAGCCTACATTTAAGCTTTCTGTTCAAAGCCATTAGCAATTTAGGTTAGTTCATGATGTATTATTCACATTACCACAATTCTTACATTTATAGGATCCTAGGGCTCAGATACTGACCTCCTTATACAAATTTTATGTATGAAAAAAGTAAAATAAGGACTATAAAAAATCTCAAGAGGCCATATGTAGTGTATGGGCCCATATAGTGAATATCCTTACATGAATTCTAGCAACTTTAGTACAGCTCGGGACATTTGTTTTTAAATAAAATCTGCCATTTAAACCTAAAAAAAAAATCTGTAAGTTACTTCTTCCAAAGCTACTAGTCATGTGGCTTGGTAATATAGTAATGATGTCTGCTCTCAACTAGAGCCTCAGGGCACAGTACTCCTAGAAATAAATAACATGTGTGACTACCAAAGGTTTGAATATATGTGTGCAAAACTGATTTCCTCTTACTGTGAAAATTGTATTCCTATATATGGAATGGCAAAAGTACTGTCCCACATGTGCATGCGTTTTATATTTAGATAAATAGGAAAGCAAAAGACCTACTGCTTAACAAATGAAAATTATTAGTATAGTCATTCAGAATGTGTGTGTGAAATGTGGTAAACCATAACTTACTAGTTTCTACCTTTTCTTCATAAGAGCTTCCTGTAGGAAACTTGGACTTTTACCAAAATGTCATCAAATATATCATCCACTTGTTACTACAGAAACTGACGTGTAGTTGACAGAAAGCATGTTTCATTTATAACCCTGCTTGTTTTTATGTGTATAATTCTGCATCCCATATACATAAAAATCTACTGATAAATATTAGATATGGTGATATTTTATTTGTGATCTAACAAAGAAAGCTTGCCTGAAGATCAGAGCTAAGCCACTAATTAGGTATATAGCATTCAGGTCACCTTTAATCCCTGCACTTGGGAAACAAGGGTTCGGGATCTCTGTGAGTTCAAGGTTGCCTTGAACTACACTCGATTGATCCAGTGTCAAAGAGAAACAGAGCTAGGTGGTGAAGGCTCACAACTTTAATCCCAGTACTTGGCAGTCATGTGCCTTTAATCCCAGTGATAGGAAGGTGGAGACAGGAATGGATAAGGCTGAACAAAGAGAGGAATGTAAGGCTAGCAGAAACAGAAGCTCAAAACATTCACTGTGAAGACTTGTAGAGACAGGATACCCCATTAGGTCTTAGTATTTTATAGAGGTAAAAACTCTCGTGGATGACTGTTTTGTTTCTCTGATCTTTCAGGTTTCAGCCCCTAATATCTGACTCCAGATTTTTATTATTAAGATGAATTAAAATACACACTGCAATGAGATAACCTTTTTTCCAATAAAATTGATTAATTGAGCACAAAAGTATATCAGTTATTATCCAGTTGTTTCTCTGTTAATACTCTCCAGTGGAACATAAAATTAAATACAATGACTCAACAGAAGGCTAGAAAGACACATTTACTAATAGGAATAGGTTAGTGTGAAAATAAAGGCTCAGAACTTTATGCTCTTTAGTTTGAAAGTCTTCAGGGGAATCAGTGGTATCTTTGTGAGGCTGGATAGTGATGAATTGGGAAGACAAAGATGTATTGTTTTATAGCTAAGGTAGAGAATAAATCCAAATTCCCATTGCCTTTTGTTTTAGTCAGATAATCAAAGGATAGGAAAATGCCACCCTGATGTAAAGAGGAGACAACTATATCCAACTGTAATATACTCATATATTGCTATCAACTAGGATATCTTCTGATAAAGCATGTTGATTGGCATTTTCATCATTGTCCTACAATCACTGGGTATTTACACAAACTAGGACAAATTTGGAATGTTACATATTGATATGATTTGTGTCCATTTTTAAATTGAATATTATTCAGAACACAGATGCATTAATAGCTTAAGAAATACCCTCATGGTTAGTCCTAAAATATGCATAAAAGAAACATTACACAGACTGAGCAAGTTGTGTTTATGTATGAATGAATATATGTCTGTATACATATATGCATAAATAAACACTTAATCAAAATGAGGTCATGAATTGAAAGACAGAAAAGAGGGATATTTGGGAAAGTTTGCAAGGAGGAAAGGAAAAGGGGAAACAGTTTAATAATATTATAATTTCAACAACTAAAAACACCAAATAAAAGGAACACCCTCACAGATACCTGCAAAATACTATTTCCCATATAATGAAATATCTCATTGTCCAGTCACTTTAATCCTTAAAATTAACTATACCTGGTAAGTAATAATAATATAACTGAATAGCACGTAAGGATCAGGAATGGCATTGTCATGTGCCAGCTAAGAATATTTATGGTATAGAATTATGGTCATTTTCCTGCCTTCATTTATATTAACCAATCCAATTCTTCTTTCATGACTTTATTGTTTCCAGAGTAATCCCTGTAACAGTGGTTATCAATGTGTGGGTCCTGACCTTTTTTGGAGCCAAATGACCCTTTCATAGGGTTGCATATCAAATATTCTGCATGTCAGATATTTACATTACAATTCATGATAGTAGCAAAATTATAGCTATGAAGTAGCAATAAAACTAATTTAATGGTTTAGTCACTACAGCATGAGGAATTTTATTAATAGTTTGCAGTATTAGGAGGTTGAGAGGCCCTGCTTTATAATGATGTCTCTTTCTGGTTGAATTTTTTATTAGTTTCCTTTTTATTGGATATAGACTGTCTTCTCATACAATGTATCCTGATTAGAGTTGCCTTTCCCTCTACTCACTTCCTTTTACATCCCTGTCCTCTCCACTCCTCTCTGTATATGCTTCCTTATTCTCTTTAAGAGTAGGCTTCTAAGAGAAGAGAACAAAACTTGACAAAATACGATAAAGCAAAAAAAATCACTGGATCTCTGGGTAGATAATTCCAAATGTTCTGAGGGACTTCCATATTGATTTTCACAACAACTGGGCAAGTTTGCACTGCCCTAGTAATGGATGGGATGAGCATTCCCCTTATGCCATATACTTATCCCTTAAGCTATCACTTGTGTTATTGATCTTAGCCATTCCGACATGTGTAGAATGAAATCTCAAAGTAGTTTTGATTTGTATTTCCATGATGGCAAAGAATATTGAAAAGCTCTTTAAGTGTTTCACAGTCATTTGAGATTCCTCTATTAATGGGGCAGGGAAACCTGACTGCTCTTTGGACTGGAGAGGGAATGGAGGGGGAGTGGGGGGACGGGAAAGGAAATGGGAGGGGAGGAGGTGGAAATTTTTAATAAAAAAGTAAATAAATCTGTTTTTGCTAAAAAAGAATTCCCTCTTTACATCTATTCCCCATTTTAATTGGACTAGTTATGTGATATCTAATTTCTTTAGTTCTTCATATAGTTTGAATAATTAGTCTTCTATCTGATGTGGAGTTGATAAAAAATTTTTCCTGTTTTATAGGCTGCCACTTTGTCTGACTGATGATGCTCTTTGCCTTACAGACACTCTTCATTTTCGTGAGGTAGGTTCTATTTATTAATTGTATTTATTAATTGATTGTAGTGCTTGTACTATCAGTTTTCTATTCAGAAAGTTGCCTCTTGTACCAATGTGTCCAAGTCTATTCCAAAATTGATCTCATATTGGGTTCAATGTATATGATTTTCTGCTGAGTTTTGTGACCCATTTGGACTTTAGTTTTGTACAGGGTGATAACTATGGATGTTTTTGCATTCTTCTACATGCAGACATCAGTTTAAACAGGAGCATTTATTGATAATGTTTTCTCTTTTTTCAATGTATATTTCTGTTTTTTAATGAAAGCTGAAGTGTCCATGGATGTGTGGTTTTATGTCTGGTTCTTCAATTTTATTTCATTGATCAACACATATTTTTATGCCAATACCATAGTGCAGCAAAAATTGGGAATTGTGAAACATCAAAATTGTTTTAGTTATCCTAGATTTTGCCTTTTTTATATGAAGTTGATAATTGTGTTGGGATTAGAGTTGTGAAGGGTGTTCTTTCCCTGATTTCTTTCTGAATCCATTTGTCATTTGTATATACAAAGTACTGATATTTTTCAGGTAATTTGGCATCTGACTACTTTGCTGAAAGTGTCAATCAGCTGTAAGATGTCCATGGTATAACTTTATGTTCACTTATGTGCATTATCATATCATCTACAAATAAGAATACTTTGGCTTCCTCCTTCCCAATTTTTATTCTCCTAATATCCTTCAGTTATCTTATTGCTCCAGCTAAAATTTCACATACAATATTGAATAAATATGGAGATAGTAGAAAGCCTTGTCCTGTTCCTGATTTTAGTGAAACTGATTTTAGCTTCTTTCTATTTATTTTGGTGTTGGCTATAGGCTTGCTGTAAATTGTCTTTGTTATATTTGAGCATGTGTATCCTTAATCCAGAAAGTCTTTAAATTATTTCTTTGTTTCTGTCTCAACCCATTTTTCATTTAGTAGAGATTTGTTTAGTTTTTACTAGTTTCAAGCTTTTTTTTTTTAATCTGGCCTTATTCTATGGTTGTCCGATAGGATGCAAGGAGTTATTTCAAATTTATTGTATCTGTTGAGACTTGCTTTATTTGGAAATATGTTGTCAATTTAGGAGAAAGCTCAATGAGCTGTAGAGAAGAAAGTGTAATCTTTTATGTTTTCACAAAATGTTCTTTCTTTTATGTCTCTTTAGTTTATGTTTGTTGGTAACAATATTTCTCTGATTGTTTTTTGTCTTTATGACCTGTTCTTTTGTAATAACTGGGTATTGAAGTCTTCCAGTATCAGAGTGTGAGTGTCAATATGTGATTTAAGCTATAGTAGTGTTTCTTCAATAAGCTTTGTGTTTGGGGCATAGATGATTAAGAATTTCAGCATCATTTTGATGTGTTTTTCCTTTGATGAATATGTAGCATTCTTCCTTACCTCTTTAGATTGATTTCGGTTTGAAGTCTATTTTTGTTAAATATTAAAATGGCTATAGCAGCTTTCTTCTCAGGTCCATTTGATTGGAATATCCTGAGGTTAATATCTATCCTTGATGCCTGAAATGTGTTCTGTAGATGCAAAACAAAGATGGAAATGTTGTCACATACAATCTCTTAGTCTGTGTCTTTTTATTGGGAATTGAGACCATTGATACTGTGAGACATCAATGACAATCATTGTTGATTCTTGTTATTTTGCTGTTGTTATTGGTGGTATTAATGGTGTTGGTGATGGTGTATGTGTGTTTACCTTCTTTTAATTTTGCTGCTATGAGATTATTTCATGATTGTAGTTAACCTCCTGAATTTGGAGTTTCCTTCTTGCACCTTCAGTAGTGCTGAATTTTTAGATGAACAATATTTAAATCTGATTTTATCATGAAATACCTTATTTTCTCCATCTATGGTAATTAACAGTTTTGGTGAGCACTGCAGTTTGTGTTGGCATCTATGGTCTCTTAGTCAGCAGTACAACAATCCATGACTTTCTTGCTTTCAGAGTCTTCATTGAAATACCCAGTGTAAAATAATAGATTTACCTTTATATTTTATTTGGTCTTTTTTCCTTGCATATTTTAATATTCTCTCTTTGTTCTGTATGTTTAGTACTTTGTTTATTTTCTCATCCTTTTTATTTGATATTCTGTATGTCACTTGTACCTTTGTATTTCTTATATTTTTATAGATACCCCTTATTTTGGGAAAGCTTATTCTATGATTTTGTCAAAAATATTTTCTGTGCCTTGACTAGGGATCCTTCTTTTATTCTATTTTTCTTAGGTTTCTGGATATTTGAGTCAGGAGAACTCTTATTTAACATTTTCTATTCTAACTTTAATGCCTGAGATTCTTCCTTTCATAGTTTTTTTTCCTGTTATTAAAGCTTGCCTGTATAGTTTTGTTTGAATTCCTGAAATTTTCCATTTCAGAATTTCCTCAGTTTGGGGTTTCTTTATTGATTCCACTTTCATTTCTCAAGTCTTGAATACTTTTGTTCACTTCCTTCCACTACTTGTGTTTTCCTGCATTTCTTTAAGGCCTTTATTCAATTCCTCACTCTGTGTTTTTCTTGACTTTTTTTGGAGAATTTTTGATTTTATCTTTTAGGACCTCTATCATCTTCATACAGGCAGTTTTAAGGTCTATTACTTGTGCTGAAACTATGTTGGTATATTCGCAGCCTCCTATGGTAGGTAGTTGGGCTCTAAGAGATATATATATTGTCCTGGCTGTTATTGAGCATGTTTTTACACTGCTGTTTCATTCTCTGGGATGGGGGTGATTATAGGCCTAGGTAATGATTTCTATATTTGTCTCTGTTGGGTGGGTATTTTGTTCTTGTTTTCTATTTCCTCTCTTGATTTTTGGATAGTGCCATGTATTGCCTGTGTTGCTTGGTAAGAAATTTTCTTTGTACCTGGTTGTTGTGCCCACTTGGAGTTCCAGGTACAATATGTCCCTGGATATTGGAAGTTGGCAGTTAGAAATGGCAATAGCCTATGGGTCTGAATGGGTTCACGGGAGGGAAAAGAGCAGAGTTCAACCAGGATCTGCTTATTTTGTTATTTTGTCTCTTAGAATAGGGGAAGACAGTGAAGAGAGGCTACCACAGAGGGTCTAGTGTATTGCTGGGAATAAGACTGAGGAATTGGGTCTAATGAACTGAAGAAGAGGAGATGATGAAGCCTATTTGCTCCGTGGCACGATAGATCTGTGGGTTAGTAGGGAGTGCCTGTGGGATTTGTGGCTGTGATAAAGCAACAAGTGGGTAGAAGGAGGTTAGGAGGGGAAGGTCTGTGGGACCCACAGGAAATGCGGGCAGAGGAGGACAGAAGGGACATCTGGTGTTCTATTGCAGAGATACGGATGAGATGGGGAATTGGGTTTGGATGAGAGGAAAGAAAGAACAGTGATGGTCTTCAGTCAGCTTCTGTTTTGCTGGCCTGCCAAGCTAGTGTGTTCACAGGGAATGCCAGCTGTTGTTGGAGGCTGGGGTACTAGGATGAACTGGGGTAAGGAAGACTGGAGGGTATCATTTCTGATCCATTGGTGATGGGATGAGAGCACACAGGGAGACGACAGAAGTTTTTCTGCTATACACTTGATATGAGGTTTGGGGTTGGATCTACAGGAGCAGAAGAAGTTTGGATCCAACTCTCATTCAACGTGTTACTCTGGCAGAAGTAGCCCTTGGGTTAGCAGGGTGTGCCTGCTGAATTTGGGGACTGATGCAAAGCAATGAGTGGGGTGAGGAAGGTTAGATGGGAAGACTTATGGGACCTGTAGGAGATGGCACCAGTGAGGCAGGGAAGGCTGCCATAGGTGTTCTGCAGCAGAGCTGGTGGTGATCCTGGAGAATAGGATTTGGAGGAGACTGGGATTTAAGAGAGAAGAGAGAAAAAGCTTTTCTGGGAGTCGTGACCTGTGGGTTAGCAGGGGGAACATTGTTGAATTTGGGGTTAGGATAAAGAGATGAATTAGGAGAGGGAGGTTAGGAGGAGATGATCTGTGGGAACCCCAGGAGTTGTGGACCCTGGCCAATTCTTCTCATCCTTGTTTTCATTAAGATAAGATATTATTCTGTGGCTACAGGTTATATATGCCAGCCTTAAACTGATCTTAATTCTTCCATCCTTCAGCACCAAATATATTAGCATTCCAGGCATGAGTCCCCACATTCAGCTCTGATTTCTGTATTTTATTTACAAAGCATTCCTTTGTTGATGGTGTACCAATTTGCCATTGGCTTAACCATTCCATCTTAACACGTCAGAAAACATAACACTTTTACCAATTGTAAGCTGAATTTAAGTTTAGAATCCTTGTCAAATTTCATGGAACTTAGGAAAACCTTAATGATAGGACAAAAAAAAACAATGGCTGCCAGCAGAGCAATTTGAAAATATTTACCATGTAGAAAGACGAACACTACTGAGTATAACTAGGAATGCGGCAAATGTCCAACAATAATTATAATTACATGTAAGGTTTCTGGATTTGTAGCTGGTATGGAATTTATAAAAAGCCCCAGGTATTAAGTACTGAATGTGTTCTATTTTGTGAAAGCAATGCCCATCGTTTTGCTCTTGCTTCACAAGTAAAACACAAGTTCCAATCTTTATCTCATTTGATCATCACTACATCCCCAACAATAAAGTTATAGGAAATGTGATAAGTTATGTATTTTATATAAATCTTTTACACACCCTGGGTATAATCATCTCTTCTGTTTCTGCCTCAAGCTCCATTAATCTATACTTAATATATTGATCAATTCTAATTAATATTTTGAAACAATGCTACTTGCATCAGTGAAGGTTTTATTTTACTTCTCAGATAATCAGCAAAGAGATAGGGCATTTTGTATTTTGGGTTGCTAATGAGGATTCTGGGCTTTACTTGATTCAGTTTTTATCGTCACTTAATAAAAGTATCTCAAATATAGTTTATACTGCTCTAACAGGGTATTATATTAAGCTTAATAACTATCTTATTTTAAGTATAAATCATTACAAAAGAATGTTTGCTATCCTTTTGCAGATGATCTATAGTTTTTGGCTCACTAATGTAAAAATTTAGAGAAGTAAAGGGATTGGATAGCATTTTCTGGATGGCTGGGGGAAGAATATTGCATATTGCTTTGCTACAGATCATATTTGAGTGGTTGAGATTTCACTGCCCTGGAGCAGGTTATAATACTGGCCATTTATTTGTCAGAGGAAGGTTTTATTAGCAACCAGTTGCAGGCCTTGCATAAAAATGAATCTTCTCCCAGCCTGAGCTTACAAGACTAATGGAGTTCAAAATCACCCTACATCTGAGAGCCTTAGCCCAGGATCAGGGAGGTGAGGGGGCCGAAGTTAATGTTCCATCCTCCTCTGCTCAGATGCAGCTCACAACCAACACTGCATGTAAGGATGTTATTTTTATCTTGAGTTGCTGGTGTTGACTATCAGCCGGCTATGTATTTTAGCTTCTCCACATATTTGTGATGATAATAAATCAAAGCTGCAGCACACAAATAATAGGTAAACTGGGACGTATGCCATTTCAAAACAGGAAAAATCGATGCAATGGACATTTGTTATGAAATAATAAAAATGTACAGACATACTTATATCCAATTCAACTGCAATGGGCATTGGAGGGTCATTTGATGAAATAAGCAGCTATGTAAAATAAGATCAGTTGTTCAGTGACAGTATCTTCCATTTCTGTAACAATAATATTTCAATGATGTTCTGTCTTATGATTATGCAGATAATGGCTGTCTTATTTAAATGCCATTGTTAGCTGGAAACAAGACCCTGTTAAGTGATTATACAAAAAAGATGTTAAGATGTTTAATATAAACTTATACCCCTTGACTATCACAGAATATCTGGGAACATTCCAGTATCTGATTTGATATAACATTCATTCAATGTATTAAAAAGAATGCAAATATCATTCAGATTTAATCCAACACTCTAAATTTTATTCTAGGGATACAGCAGGGGTTGATATTGTCCAGAGAGGCAAAGGAGAATTAAGGTCTCATCGTGAGAAACACTTCTAACAGGATCAATAGACGTAAAGTCACAATAGGGGTTACAAAACTATAGTATTGGCTATAGAATAAGAAGACTTTTCCTCAAATGACACATTTCTCCCTAGCATTTGCATTTCCTGAAAAGAAAGGACTATGTGATTACAAAGGAATAAAACAACTGTTTAATAGGGGAGCACTTGTCTAACATGTTCAACTATCTGGGATCAGTTCCCACCCCACACATAAAACAAAGTGAAAGAAAAGAATAAAAATACAGAGAAGGGTACATCTAGGAGCCTTGGTAAAAAGATAGTGTAAGCATTCTATCCCTTTCAACACTGTATAAAGCCAGGAGTGTTTGCTTTAGGACACCCCCATAACTCTAGCAGCTGTATAAAAGTGTGACACACATAATTAGGAAGAATTAAAAGCTCTTTATAATAATGACGTTCAGAGAAAAAAGCTCTTGATAATACGTACCTTACTGTTTATTATTTATTGACTTTCAGTACATTGGAATAACTCCCCTCAGTCACTTAAGTGTGTATACCTTGTGATATTTTCACAGCACTAAAGCCACTTAAGGACATTCCTCAAAGATCTTATTACTAAGGAATTCATCCCCTACGTACATATCTGAGGATTATTGAATCTAGTTAATTAGAATATTCATAAATTCACATTGTAATATGTTTTGAGGTTATAGCACTTTACATCAACTCTGTCAACATTTTTCATGATGCTACTATTTTTAAATGTCTGAAATAACTGATAATCATTTTTACTAAAGTCAAGTAATAAAAGAAAATGGGGTAAAGAATAAGGATTACGTCCCCACCTTTGGGGGCTACTAATATATATTAAGTATATGCTAACTCTGAACAAGGTTTTTCTATCCCCAAACCAGTATCTAGTATATTTTTGGTTTTCCAGATGGTAGTTCAGCTAAGTATTCTCTTCGTACATCTTAGCAATAGCAGACCCATCTGGATACCTGCCTTAGTACTAAAAGAACATACCAGAAAAGGCTTGATTATTTCCATATGACAAGCTAGATTAGGAGTCTGCTTGCAGAGGATACACTGTGTATGTGAAACTTTTACTCATTGTATATCTGAGAAAATCATATCTCTTACGTATCTCAAGATTCCTCTATTTCAACCTACTCTTTATATATTTCTGTAATCTCTTTGTATTATAAAACAAATGGCATTTCTGGGTAGAATTGCTTCTCCTCGAAGACTCTCTTAAATCATCAGGTGTGGATTGGCAGTCCTTAGAATTCAGTTAGAAGACAGGGTCTTCCCTCAACCATAGACTTACCTGCCCCTCTCAGGCCACCTATTCCTGCCTTTTAAATTGCTTAATGTGTGACTCATTAAATGGAGAAGGAGCTGCTTGTTTGTCCTTGCTACCCAGAACCAAAATAATCACACAGAATTGTATTAATGAAACCACTGCTTGGCCCATTAGCTCTAACATCTTATTGCCTAACTCTTACATATTAATTTAACCCATTTCTATTAATCTGTGTATTGCCACGTGGCTGTGGCTTAGCAGCAAGATTCCAAGTGGTGTCTGTCTCCAGCGGGGCTACATGGCATCTCTCTCTGACTCTGCCCTTCTTTCTCCCAGCATTTGGCCTAGCTTTCCCTACCTACATAAGTTCTGCCTTGCTATAGGTCCAAAGCAGTTTCTTTATTCATTAAAGGTAATCATAGCACACAGAGGGGACTCCCACATTAATTTAATATCCTCCTCTATGCATCCTGCCACCTGTTACATTCCCTGTCATTCTGTACTATTTAACAGTTTGAGTGCCTGGCTTACACTGTTTCTTTATACTAAAGCTGGAATCATTAGGAGAATTTGATATATTTAATTTAATGTATGAGTGAAAACATTCATGGCTTTTGTATTTCCAAAGAAGCTTAAGCCCTCTATTCTTCCTCCTGTCCATTTCCTTATTCATATCTGTTTTTACATGTACAGGTTTCTATTTAATTGAGATTAATTAAGAATCTTCCTGTCCAGTTTTCCCCTCTTGATACTTACTTTCCTTTTCCAAATTGCTTGTCTAATTGTGTTTGCTTCAGTACTTCATGGCTCTACAAGACCTTTCAGTTAATATCACTCTATTTCTTTCCCAAGTACTTTGGCCAACTCTGTGTTGCATATCATATCATCCTACATACTAATATTTCTTACCGTGTTCTACTTTTTCACCATTTCAGGAAATAGCACAGTATTAAGAATCTATTCCTCATACTAAGTTGCCTTGCCCAAATTAATACAAAGGGGGGTGCTTAGTATTATGGCAACTTAACGTGCTTTGTTGATACCCATGGGAGGCCTGCCCCTTTCTGAACAGAAACAGAGGAGTGTATTGGGAAAGGGGAGGTGGGAGAAGGAATGGGAGGAGAGGGAGGGGGGAATACTGTGGTTGGGATGCAAAATAATTGAGTAAATAAAGAAACAGAACTTTTACTATGCTGCCACACCAGCTTGAAGTACCATCCACAAGCCTTCCTTGAAGTTTAGCTTCTGCATAGACTACTGATCCTTAGTTTTCCCAATTATTACAGTAATTTCTTAAACCTACCTTCAAATTATAAAATTAGGGAAAACCAGAATTATCCTCGCTTATTAAACTTTATCTTTCCTATTTAACAAAATTCAGGAAATGAGTGAAAAAATATTATGTAAAATGAGCCACTTAAACTATATTGCTGTCTGATTATTATGAGAACTTTTTTGCCATTTGGTCCAAATTATGATCAAATCAATGGCCACCAAACACACAAATTACGACTGTACAATTCTCTGGCCTTTCCAATCTTCTTCCCAAATTCTTACTGCCTTCTCTCTCCCTCCATATTTTACTCAAATGATGCCATTTTCTCTGTATAAAACACATATAATAGCAATGTGTCATTAGGCATAAGTTCTATTAATGTTCCTCTGCTAAATCAACTTCTGTGTTTGTAATTGTACATCAAATTACGCTAATCTTCTCACATGGGATAGGTCACATTATCGCCATCTGAGTACTGTCCCGGCATTTATAATATGATATACCTTAGGATTATACACATTGTGTATGTGTGATTATTTATATGCTTCTTAACTAATGGCTCTCAAATGAGCACACAAAACACACATAAACATACACACACAAGTAACCAAGAAGTAAGCATCCATCATTAAACTCCATACACTCCTTTAATCTCTTATGAAAATTTCATGAAAGAATTGCACTCTTTATTCTTTATTTTCACATTCCAGCTTTATTCACTTCAGCTTAACCCCCCCGATATGCTTTCATGAAAGTCATTGTTACAAGTTGATATTCTGTCTTATAAATTTCTGAAAAATATTCACTGGTCTTCTCTGCTTAGAGTAATTTCCTTATTTCAATTACAATACCATTTTCACACTCTCAACTCTTTCTCATTTTCTTTATATAACAATTTTTACCTACTAACTCATTAAAATCTCATCCAAAGTTTCTTTCCTATCATAGACTCCTCAAAAAAATAAATTTACTCTTTCATTAGTACAGGAAACTCAAAGGAATCATTGGTTTTATGTCTTTGGCTTGCATATTCTCTAAGTTAAACCTTTATATCTTCTTGGAATCCATTCTTGGATGTTCCAGTGTTGATTTTGACTCAATATATTCAATAAAATCTTGTCCCTCTGCACAAGCATTTTTTTCCTATTGCCTTTAAATTTTAAGGGAACCTCTTTTCATCATTTTGCAAGTCAGAATCTGCAAATAAATCCAGTGGTCTTCTCTGCTTCAGATTCCACATCTGCTTCATTTCTTATTGTTTTAAATCGTCTGCTGATACGTCTTGATTCTATTTCTTACTCTACATTTCTAATTATTATATATTTTCAGCCCTTATTTTCTTCCACAAGATTTTAATAATGTGACATTTGAGTCAATTTCTTTGCATGAATTCTGTTTCAGTTCAATCAATTCTCCATCAGGCTGCCACTTTGATCATTTGTCATTATAATAATAAAATAATGTTATCATAACAATAAATTCTCATGTTAAATAATTTCTATTGTTGTCCAAATGCTCTAAAAATAAATGTCAAACTTGGTACTATAGCCCAGGGATGGCAGCATGATTGACTCTGGGTAAAATATCTGTAATGTAATTTCAAATATGAGTCAATTTTTTTCTGAACACATCATTTTTGATGATCACATGTTTGTCACATCTCATTCTCCGATGGAACAGGAAGGGAGAACTTTGCATCTGTCTGACATACTGCTTTGCCTTATGTTGACTTAAGTAATTTCAGGGTGTTTTTCAAATATATTTTCTTCCATAATGTCTATCTCAGCTACAGCAGAGCTTCTTAAAAACAAAACAAAACAAAACAAAAACCTATTAGCCTACTTGTTCTAGTTAGCTTTGCTGTAGCTGTGATAAAACACTGACCAAAACCAACTAGGGGCAGAAAGGGTTGATATCAGCTTGTCTTCTTATAAAGACTGGGCCCAGCCATTCATGGGTGGCACTGGCCACAATGAGCTGGGTTTCCCTCATCAATTAGCAATTAAGAAAATCCTGCCAGAAAGATGGCCCCAGACCAAGCTGATAGAGACACTTCCTCAACTGAGGTTCCCTCTTCCCAGGGCTGACAAATTAGCAAACTATCCAGGACAGTAGTTTACTCCTTTATTATATACTTTTATTTTATAAACCCTTTTTAATTAATAGCAGTTATTATAGTTATATTTCTACATTAGTTAACATAAAAGATGAAAGTAATTGAAAACTACCAATCTTCAGGCCAGAAAGGCCCCTGCTTTGCAATTTTTAATTTTAATTTTTTTTTTTTAGCTTTTTGAGACAGGGTTTCTCTGTGTAGCTTTGGAAGCCTGTCCTGGAATATACTATGTAGATTAGCCTGGCTTTGAACTCATAGAAATCCCTCTGCTTTCCCAAGTGCTGGGATTAAAGGCATACTTCACCACTGCCAGGCTGCTTTGTAATTTTTAAGAATCTTACTGTTTCAATGAAAGAAAGCATTGGATTTAATTTACCAACAATCTTGTGCTGATGCTCTGGTTTGGTTTCTCAGGAAGCCTCTAATAAATAAGACCTTTTTTATTTACTCATCGCATGAACATATGCAAAGATTTTTGCTAAAAATGAAGCCACTGAAGAATGGTCCTGAAATATGCCACTCTAATTATGTTAATATATTTACAGAAAGAGGTATGACTTGCACTCATGTGATAAAAACTTGTTAATTATGATCCACAGTATATTCCTTTTTATTTTTATCACCCAATGATGAATAAAGCGAAGCTGCTCATGCAGAATATTTCAGGAACAACAGGACAACCACTATTCCTGAGGCACCCTCTTGGATGAGATAGTTAATGCTAATGCAACACTGAAAAGCATGATTCCCATGATTGCCAGTGGGATACCTCGATCCATCTCTTTGCCAGTGGGATACCTCGATCCATCTCTTTGCCAATGGGATACCTCCATCCATCTCTTTGCCAATGGGACACCTCCATCCATCTCTTTGCCAGTAGGATATCTCCATCCATCTCTTTACAAGGGTGTTATGAAAAACAGAAAGATATATCTAAGTGCATGTTCACAAACAAAACTATAAAACAGCACTCTTCTGACACAAACATTTTGAGATATATAAGAATAAGAAGATCCCTTTTCTTAATCAGACATTATCCTTATTACTAGTCCCCTCACTTTAATGTCATAGTAATGACTGTTTTTATTTCTGTCCTGAAACATTGTCAACACATTTGATGGTAATATAATTAGAAATGCTAACTATAATATAAGGTAAATCGAGGAGACAGTGTTATCACATAAGCTGCATAAAATTCCATGTTTATGCCATATGGTTGATAGGCTAATGTGTTTCTCTGATGATATGGTTATTGCTTGGAACTGGTGCCAGCACCTAGTTTGACAACTTGTGTCCTAGATTGTAATAAATGTACTTATCATCTCCATTCCTTATTACTAACTCACTGATGAAAATACAATAATAGTCTTGTCTTCATCTAAGTAGCTGAAAGACTGCTTGAAATGAGATCAGTGTATACCTGCTTTCCTCTAAAATATTAACCTATCTATAGAACTGTTGCAAGTCATAAGTCCATCCATATTTGTAACAAACTTCACAATATGCTGCTTTGTGGTACCTGGTCTGCGAATACAAGTTCCCTTAATATGGAGTCAGCTGGTTGCGAAGTTCTGTTTCTTCTTCCAATGTGTCCCCAAACTTCATAACTGTGTCAGACTGAAAACATATTGGGCAGTGATGGCTCCAAGCAAGGAAAGAAAAGTTTCCAAGAAATTTTGTGCAGCACATTACACAGTTGCAATTTAGGATTCCAGGTTCTCAAAATCCATCTCTCAACATAGTTCATAGCATACATATAGAATGTGTATTTCAAGAAATCCAAAACCAATCAATTAGCCTATCTCATTTGTTCTCACTATGCACTTTTGAGACACAAGAAAATCAAACAAAAACCAAGACTTTTCATATGTGCATCTGATCAAAGATGGTTTGACAAAAATAAAATAAGGTTTGATGGTTCTCAACTTCTGATGTCCAAGTCAGTGCAACAATTTATGATATAGTAAATTGAATATTTTTTCTATAAGGAAAGAGAAGCTACTTACATCTTTTTCTAGTCCTTACGGATTATACAGTTTGAAAATCTCATCATTAATTTGAATTTTTCTGACCATTACTCCTCAAAAAAAGTGAATTATTTGAGATTGAAATGCAAATAACCTAAGTAAATTCCAGATGCATGCCTTAGCATTCTCAGAGTGAAACTGCTTTTTCTATTGAAGACTTGGTTTCTTTGTTGCTTAGATTAAAACTTCTAGTTCCATGTGAGGATTCTTTTGTACACTTTATAGGGACTTCAGTGAAGTTGAAATGCCCAAGATGCACATTTAAACAAATAAAGAATGATAGTATATTTTGCAATAAATTTTTATTATATGTTCATATACATATAGTATGTGCATGTATGCATGTTTATGTAAAATTATGTGTTGGTAAGTGTACATGGTTATAGGTGTGCATACAAATGTGTGAGCATGGAGAATAGAAATTGATATAAGCTGCCTTTTTCAATCATATTCCACATTATGTGTTGATGCAGGGTCTCTTCCTTGAACCTTGACTCACTTATTTGTTTAGTCTATCTAGTCAGCTTTTTCCAGAAGTCCCCTGTCTGCAACTCTGGTGCACTGTCATTATCAGCAGGCTGCCATGATTTAGGTGAGTGTTAGGGACCCAAATCCTAGTACTCACGCTTCTGTATCAAGCACTTTACCCACCTAACTACTTGTTAGACCCTGAAACAATATTCTTATTTAATTAACTTATGTTTAAGTGTGTACGTGTGTGTTTTTGTGTGTGCTCATACTATAACACATGTATAAATGTTATCTTCTTCTACCATGGGTCCCTAGACAGGGGTCTCTGGTTGTCAGGCTTGAGGCAAGGGTGTTTATTGGTTGAGCTATCTCCTTGCAGACCAACAATGAAACTTTAGCAAGGAATGATTGCAGTGTTTGAGATGCTTCAGTTCTTTCTCATTGAAGAAGTATCCATTTACTGCAGCAGAACCATTGTTGCCAATTCAGACATTCTCTTGATTTTATTATCAATAATACATTCATGTAATTTACTGATTACATGAATGTATTATTGATAATAAACAACAAAGTTAATATTAGGGATAAGAAGAGACACCTTGTCTTGACTCTATTCTGATCCCAACCATAAGGATCTTAGTTCTGCATCTGAACAAAAGCATTCAGACAAGGACACAGGATTTGGGTAGTCAAGGCTAATGTCAGCCTGTGTAAAGCAAATAGAAAGGAAACTCCAGAGTATAGGGTACACTGAACTAATTGAGAAGGCAAAGGTTGCCTCTCAGATCTGGACTTCTAAGTCATGATATTCTATTTCTTCTTACCTTGTTTGTATTGAGGGGGGTCTAAGGAAGTCTGCTTAATAGGTGAGATGGAGGTTTTCTTAGAACCTTTCTATGCCCATAAGTATGTCTGTTGAAATTACATTCACTAGAAATTATATATATATATA
>LOEQ01003096.1:51273-62774 GCA_001685075.1 Bramus lutescens | reverse complement strand
ATGTGCTACATTTTCTTCATCCATTCTTTGGTTGAGGGGCATTTAGGTTGTTTCTAGGTTCTGTCTATTACAAATAATGCTGCTATGAACATAGTTGAATATATGTCTTTGTAGTTTGATTGAGTATCTTTTGGGTATATGCCCATAAATGGTATAGCTGGATCCTGAGGTAGGTTGATTTAAGAGGTTAAGACCGTGATGGGTACACCCAGTGAAATAGTCTACCTGAGCTGCTGATGGGAGCTCACCAACACCTGCCAGACTGGGAAGTATCAAGCATAGGACCAAACTAGTCCCTCTGAATGTGGTTGACAGTTGAATGGCTGGGGCAGACTGATGGGCCACTGGCAGCAGCACCAGGATTTATTCCTACTGCTTGTACTGGCTTTTTGGGAAACTACTCTCTTTGGATGGATACCTTGCTCAGCCTGGATATAGTGGGGAGGGCCTTGAACCTTCCACAAATCAATGTGCCTTACCCTGTCTGAGATGGGGATGAGGGGGTGGAGTGGGGGTTAGGTGGAGGGAATGGGAAGAGTGAATGGAGTGGGGCTGGGATTGGTATGTATAATAAAAAAGATAGTTTTCATTTTTAAAGATAGCTAATTGAGAAGGCTGTCAAATACTCTTCTACTGTGTTACTGCCTTGCTTACTCTTGGTGATGAGCTGTTGATTTTGGTCCTGGTGTTTATCATAGCAACATAAACTCAATACTAGGTAATTTATGGGAAAGCTATTTATACTAGTAAAATACATAAAGTCTTAACATCTCCATAAATTAGTCGGGGTGTGATTGTAAGGGAAACAACATCCAAAGATGATGATACATATAAAACTTCTAACTTAAAAGTTGCCTATAATGTGTAATTAATGATTGTTTTAATATGTATATCTGTATGTACATGTACAATATATACTAAGACATGGTGGAATATATGAATCTTGTATACATGTATACACTTAATAACTATATCTATGGCAAAATGTTGCAGGATTTAACAAGTTAGCTATACATCAAATCATAATATAATGTTATATTTATAACTAAATTTGTAATTATAAGATTACTATGCAAATCTAAAAATAGTAATATATATACTTTACAATAAAAACACATTAGAATAATAACATTTAATATAATAAATATAATTATATTTGAAGTTATATATTACAATAATAAATGTTTATTTTAATTTAACTTATTTTATAAATATATATCCCTGCCTTTGGAAAAAACTTAGATTTTAATGAAATCTTCCCGTTACTAAGTTTAAATACTTTTCTATAGTTAAATATTTATGAAATCTACATCCATAACATTTGTTACAGAACTTTATAATATTACACAATTAAATTCATACTTCTATACTTTCAAAAATTTATTCATCATTTCTTTTACATTTTTATTGATTTTTATTGAGCCCTACATTTTTCTCTCTGCTCCCCTTCCTGCCTCTCCCCTCTCCCCTTCAGCCCTCCCTCAAGGTCCCCATGCTCCCAATTTACTCAGGAGATCTTCTCTTTTTCTACTTCCCATGTAAATTAGATCTATGTAAGTCGCTCTTAGTGTCTTCATTGTTGTCTAAGTTCTATGGAGTTGTGATTTGTAGGTTGGTTTTCTTTGCTTTATGCTTAAAAACTACTTATGAGTGAGTACGTGTGATAATTATATTTCTGTTTGTGTGTGTGTTGCCTCACTCAAAATAATGTTTTCTAGCTCCATTTACACAATGGAGTACTACACAGAAGAAAGAAATAATGACATATTGAATATCTTGAATTTTGCAGGAAAATGGATGGAGCTAGAAAACATTCACCAATTTTTGAAGAATGTTATCTGCTGTAGGAAATCCTTCATCCAGTAGCCTTTAAGTTACCCGCCCACATGGGCATGGCCTCTTATACAATGAATGCCAATGTAAAGCGGGCTCTGGCTCTCTCTCTTCCAGGTGCTGGATTAGGTTGCTGTCCCTGTTTGAGCAGATAACTGTGATCTGTGAGTCTACCCCTAAATAAATAACCCTTTATTATACTCAATTCTGAGCTAGTGTGGGATTTCTTTTTAGCATCCGTCTTCATCTGGCACTCCACGTGGATCCCAATTCCATACGTACTGGGTGGATTGACCTAAAAGGACCAAAAGTCCACAACCTTTCCCACCTGTCTTGCTTTCACCTGGTAAGCATTTTTATTATAAAACTCCACTGCAGTGGAGCTAAGCATAGTGACTTGGAAATTTCCCAGGCTTGATCACATCCCCCGCACTCTCGCATTCCCTGCCATGCAGTGACGTTCGTAGCTTCCAGTCTGTGCTCCCTGCTCTTGAGTTCTGGGATCCTTGCCCTGTGTAATGAATTGATTTTATTGCTTTTAATTTGCCGAGCAAAGCGTATTTGTCAGTATTTAACCAGGCACCCACCAAGGCAACAAAACAAAGCAGCATAGTACCGTTTATACTGTCACTGGTTGATATGCTGTTGGATGTGACTCTTCACCACGTGGCTGTAACTGCAATACCTGCTGGAAAATAAAGGTTATTACACCTAAAACAAATTTTCAAGATGTGATAACAAAGTAACTATTTGATTAATAAATAAATCAATGAACTTGAAAGTATATAATTGCAGACAGCATTACCATGCAGAATTTTAATAACCTTTTTGCTGATACTTTGTATCTGCTTAGCTGATAAAATTATTGCCATATATCCATTTATTGGAAATTGGGACTCATTTTTCTTCTTCATATTATATCCTTAAGAAAATGGTTTGATAACAGAGCCAAGATTGAGGCACTTTTAGAAATGATACAGTCTTTACAGACTAATAACGAACAGCTAGCTGACAGGATGAATACCATTGAAAATCAAGTTACCTGAAAAGAATTATTACTATTGAAAAGGATAACATCAATTTGACAGACAAAATTCAGTCCATGTCGACTGGTACTGAGAAATTATCTGGAAGAATTCATGTTGAATTTGACAATCAAAATCAGTTAAAAATTATGATAGATTAGCAGACTAGATAGTCATAGTTACTCTCCTCCCATATCCTTGCCAAGTTATTTATAATAGAAGACTTAGACTTCTTGGGATAGGATAATTATTGAAACATTTATCAAATATTTCTTTCTTGATATTTTTTATGCTGGTTGTAATTCTAATTTTTATTCTTGATATTTTTCTTAATGCATCCAATTTTGTATTAGACTTAGAATTCTCTTATTTAAACAAAAGGGAGAGGTGCTATAGGAAATCCTTCAACCAATAGCCTTAAAGTTACCAGCCCACTTGGGCATGGCCTCTTAAGCTATAAAAGATGATGTAAAGCATGCATGTGTTCTCTCCTCATGGCTGCTGGATTCGGTTGCTGTTTCCTGTTCAAGCAGAGGATTGTTATCTGTGTGTCTACCCCTAAATAAATAACCCTTTATTATACTCAAATCTGAGCAGTGTAAGAATTCTTTTTAGCATCTGTCTTCAGTAATACAATGTATTTTGTTTTTATTTATCCCCTGCTTCTTGCCCTGACCCTGAACAGATGAATCCTAACCTCCCAACTTCATGTCCTTTTCAAAATAATTTATTTAGTCCAATAAGAATTATATATATATATTCATGGGTGTTTGGACATCTACTTCAGTGTGGGCAATCTACCAGTAACCACATCCTTAAATAATACTGACTCTCCCACTTTTAGGTGCTATCAATTGCCAATATCTCCAAAGGTGGATCTTTGTGGCCATCTCTCCTTTACATGTTGGGACTTTGTATTACTTAATTTATATAGGTCTTATGCAATCTGCCACAACCATGTAAGTTTACATGTGCCAGAAAATTCTAATTTGATACAGTCATCAAAGTCCTCTGATCCTTGAAATCATTCTTCTCTCTTTTGTAATGATCTCTGAGTGTTATGGGGTGTTTGTATACTGTGTTATGATATATTACTGTGTTTAGTATAATAAAAATCTGAACAATCAATAGCTAGGCAGGAGATATAGGTAGAACGTCTGAGCAGAGATAGGACTCTAAGAGGAAGAGAGGCAGAGTTGCCAGTCAGACATGGATAGGAAACAGGAGGTGCAAAAAGGAAGACAGGCACATAGCAGAATGGTGATGAATATAAATGGGTTAATTTAAATTATTAGTGCTAGTTGAGACAAGCCTTGGCTAAAGGTCAAGCTGTAGTAATTAGTAATAACTTTCTGTGTCTTTATTTGGGGGTTGGTGATTCAAAAAAGCCTGACAAAACAGCTAGCTACACCTGAGCCATAGGAGTGTATGATGTTATACAAATTTCTCTTTTAGGGCTGAGCATTCTGTATGTCTTATGCTCTACATATTGGCAAGTTCTGAGTCTCTGTGCTAATAGCTGTATGCTTCTCTAGTGAGGTTTGATAAATACTAATTTACCTTTCGAATGGCTTCATTTTTATTCACACTAGGTATTCTGAAAGTTAGTCTGACAGATGTATATATATTTCAAACTAATNTATATAACTTAGAAAGACAAGTGTACCTTTGCTTTGTGCATTTATGTGTTTTAAACACAGTTCTCACAGCCAGGACACTGTTTTCCAAATGGGTGGTGAGATCCACCTAATTTAGGCCAGTACCAGCTGATCCTATGTTCTTTCACTTTTACCCTTGGATAGTTTATTATTAAGATTTCTTGATGTACTGATTATGAGTCCCCTCTGTGGGCTATGATTACCATTAATGAATAAAGAAACTGCCTTTTCTGTTGATAGGGAAGAACTTAGGTAGGCAGGGAAAGACAGAACTGAACTCTGGGAGAAAGAAGGCAGAGTCAGGGAGTAGCCATGATCCGCTGCTGGAGGTAGACATGCTGAAGTTTTGCTGGTGGGCCACAAACTCACGGTGATACACAGATTAATAGAAATGGGTTAAAGTAAGATGCAAGAGTTAGCCAATAAAATGCTAGAGCTAATGGGCCAAGCAGTGATTTGATGAGTACAGTTTTCTGTGTGATTATTTCAGGGCTAAGCGACCAAGCAGCCCCCTGCAACAATTCCTGGTCATATAAAAGTGAGAAGAGTTTGTTCAAGACTCTTCTGTATTGGAGGGTAGGAAAGGTGTTTGCATTTTTAGTTGGGCTGTTTTCCAGAAAGGCAAAAATAAAATTGAACCGTTAGAATTTAGAGACAGGAACACACCTCATAGAGAGGGTCCTGATTTCTGTAACTTGTCAGCTACTAGAAACTGAAACAAAATTATTTCTACTTGACATATTTCAGCTTAGGTTCTTGCACATTTTCACAGTTCACTTCCCTTAGGACAGCTTGAGCCTAAGGCAAATTCTTCTTTAGAAACCTTGTTGTTTTGCCTTTCTGTTTCTCTTCTTTCCTTTTTAAAATATTGTTTTGAAACTATATATATATATAGCCCCGACTTCCCTGCAACTAGTTATGTAGACCAGGCTGGAATTCAAAATTAACAGTGATTCACTAAGCCCTCTGCCTCTAGAGTGCTACAATAAAGGTGTGTGCCTCCATCATGGTCACCTCTCAACTCCCCTTTAACATCCCACACTTTAACAAATTTTCCCCAAAGAAAATATTACACAACACAAATTAAAGTTCATCCTCTGCTTTTTTCCTTCAACTTGCAGTCAGAGATAAAAATGTAAAAGCTATACAAAAATATCTCACAATTCTTCTTGTCTTAGTCACTGTTCTAATTTGGCAAAAAGACACCATGAACATGGCAACCACTTATAAAAGAAAACATTTAATTGGGGTTTACTTTCATTTTTTGAGTTTTAGTTCACTGTCATTGTGGTGGAGAGTATGGTAGAATGTAGGCAGACATGCTGCTGTAGAAGTTGATAATGCCACATCTGGAGCTGCAGACAGAAGCAGGAAGAGAGAGAGCCAGTGGGCCTGGCTTGGGCTTCTGAAATTTCAGAGTCCATCCACAGTGACCCACCCACTTTCTGCAACAAGGCCCGTCTTCTACTATATGTTTCACCAGTTTACTAGAAACTCAGACTGTGTGCACGTGAGTTAATTCTGTGAAATTTTAGCACATATATAGATGTGTGTGACTGTAGTCGCAGTTTGTACTCAAGCAGCTCAAACAGAAGGTTCCCTATGGTTTCCTCTTTACAGCAACTCCACAGTCTCAGCCTTTCACAAACTACCTCTTTACAACTGCAAATCAACTCTCACCTTTCACAGTGCTATTTCAAAAATGTATGCTAGTGAGTTAGTTCCTTAACCTCAATTTGATGAACATTTATATGTAGGGCATGAGGAGCAGACAAAGCATTTGCAGTTCAAGTTAAACTGAGTCTATGTTTTTAATATTCAAGCGTCTACTGGCACCTGGAAGCCTTCATTAATCCCGGGGGCTAGCTGGTAGAGAGGTAAATCAGTGAAGCCTAGGTCCAGTTTAAGAGCTTGTTTCAGTAAAATAAATAGGACAGTGAAGAGCAAATCATCTCATGTCAACCTCTGGCATCTTCACACATGCACACCTGCAGATGCATAGGCTCACACACACATGAATATGCATGCATACACATACACCACAAGTACAAATGCATGCCCAAGAGTCATCTAAGATTTACTGCATCAATGAACTTCTCTGTCTCAATCTTTCCCACAACTTTCTTTCTCTTTCTTTGTATTACTGTACAGTTGACAATATACCCTCTGAAGTCTACCTGAATTGCTTCTGTTTCTTTATTGTAATAAATAAATTTGCCATAGACATACATGAATTATTGTGTGAACAAAAGTTTTTATTCTTCTTATATAAATAGCCAGAACTATAAATGTTGCATCATATTGTAAGCCTGTATTTAGTTTTATGAGACACAAAGACTATCCTAACAGGATTGTATCATTTTACATTTTCACCAAAAATAAATTAAAATTGCAGTTTTATCTTGTTTCCTTTCATGTAGGATATTTTAGTTTTCTACATTTGACACATTTTATAGGTGCTTAATGATATCTTAGCATGTCTACCAATGACTAATAATGTTCCATATCTTTTCTGTCCTTGGATAACTTCTTAGAAGCCTGTTCTCCCTCTCTCAGACTTCATCCTGTTGTAAACCTGTGTAGACAGCGACAACTTCTTTGAATTCATGTGGGCAATGGCCATGTCATGTCAAGGGGCCAGCACTTCACAGCACTCCTCTACATACCCTGGCTCTTACATTCTTCCAGTCTTCTCGTGCAATATTCTCGGAGTCTTTTCCAGCCAGGAGAGTGACACAGATGCCTCAGCTACAGCTCATCACTCACAGCTCTTTTCTCTCAGCACTGAGTCTCTTTATTACCCATTAGTCTGCAGTAAGGAACTTCTGGACTAAGGGTGGTGGAACACAAATCTGCGCTGGGAGTATAGGGACCCTCATCTTTTATCTTTTGTTGCACGGATTATTCTTACCTATAGTGTTGTGAAATAAATTCCACCGAGGCTGTGATTTTGCGTCAGGAGTTTCATGATGTTTGCCTTTCACACAGAAAAAATATTGAATACTTCTGTATTAACATTCCAAAATAGTTTAGAAAGGAGTTTACACTGTGTTTTCAATTACAATATATTAGACAATTTCAGGAATACCTAAGGCATTGGCATTGGTTTGAGCTCATTTTTTTCTTTGTTAGAATTATAAAGATTTCAGTAGATTAAGAGTTCTCTAGTATTTTCACACAGTATTCATTTGTATAAAATCCTAAGATTTTTGTATAATATCCTAAGTATCATGACCCCTTCTTCAGACTTGTCTATTAAATACACATATGAGAGGTAGCAGGAACTCCGTGTTTTAAAATGCCAAATGAATACCATGTTGTGTTCGTGACTGTATTTAAAAAACAAAGAGCCTTTAATGTGTACTCAGGTCTTTGATGAAATGTTACAGTTTGAGAATTAATTTTGTTGAAAATATTCCTATAAAATTTAGAGTGAAAACTGAAGATTTGCAGAATTCAATCTGTATCTGTTTTAAAATCTAATTAGTTTGCATATGTAAAATATGCCTATATTTCTGTTTTCATATGCAAAATAAATCTACACTTCCATATGCATAATTAAGATTCAATACCAACACAGCACTGACTAGTTAATTAAAGTAATTAGGAACACTGTGGATCATGGCTTGATTTACTAGCATAAAAGACATGAGTAGAATAAGGCAAAGGCCACAATGCAATAAATAAATAAGAGTTCAAAGAACATTTCAAATAAAAACACAGAGAAAACAGTATCACTTCACAGTTTGATCAAACTATTCCCTACTCTGTGCTTCTCTAAATTGAATCAAATAATGGTTTTCAGGCTATACATGCCATAGGAAAATCCATTTTACAAGCAATGTTTGCTTTTCTCCTGAGGAAGAAGGATGACTTCAGCCCTTGCTGAAGCCCTTCAGAAACTGCACCATCTGCCAGGCACCCCCTATCCAATGAAGACTGGTAAATGACTTACTGCTGAGAAAAGGAAAGGACTCCACCTAATAAGTTTATGGGGTGAAATGAAACTGTAGAGGAACATGTATGAAAATCACACCAAGGAAACTAGGTCCAAAACAATAGGACTCATCAGAAAGTGGTGATACTGGATACCATAAATGATCTACATTTATCATTGTGAAAGTACTGCCTCACAACTAACATTTTGTGATTACACACCCCATGTGTGTATCAATAACCTAATCAGATGGTATCCAGTTGTTGATGTAGTCTAATCAATTGTGTGCCCTTCCAGCTTTGTGCCTTCTTGGACTTGGACCTGACGAGACAATTTCTGCTGCTGACCCATTTTCTTCTCAAGATCATGTTTGGTCTTTTTGCCTCCATGTTTAACTTCACAGCTTCAGCCTCAGACCTGACTGTAGCAGCTCCCTTCTGCACTGCTCTCCTTAATCTCATGAATACAGACTCATCCCCAGCTCATTTGTTAATCCCCAGAAACTCTTCTGGAAACTCTGTAGCTTCGACTATTTTATAAATTAAACATATGTATAGAAATAAAGTTGCAAAGTTACAGTGTTATATGAGTATTAATATCAGTAATTAAGACAAATAAAGAATCTACTTTTATCTTTTTTTGCCTTGGCCACATGTCGAAGTAGTTGGATTTTATAAGTAACTGTCATTGAAACCTCTAAATCTTCTGAAATTTTTATTCAATATATCCTGACACTGTGGAAAGACAGAAGCATGTCCACCTGTGCTTCTGTGTAATACTCTCATGAAGATAGTTAAGTTCTTTTTTTTTCTTCTATGTATTTTGCAGACCCATGCATCCATCAAATAATAGTTGTACTGTCCAGCATGTCCAATTCACCTGGTAGTTAGGAAGATATAATGAAAAGTTCTAAAATATGTTATTTATAAATTTAAGTATGATTTAAATATTATAATATTCTTTTTATATTAAGAGAGGTTTCCTTCCTATTTATATGTGAAGGATATATACATATGTATATATGTGTATGTATATATATGATATAAAATATAAGAGTAGAGTTTTTAATTAACATAAGTATATGGGAGGGTATTCTACCTATAACAAATCTGAAGAGCCTTCCTCTTTCTTTTAATGCCATCTTTTAAAAGCTACACTTGGTTTGCTGTCCACCTCTTTAGGAGCTCCTGGCACGTTCTGATCTGCTCAGGTAACTTCCACGTTAGATTCTTCTTTGTTTTGCTAACAATTCTATTTCTCACCAGAAGCTGTAAAGGCCAGTTTCTGTAACAGATCTGTATTAGTCAGTGATGTAGGAGGGTCATCTGTCTGTGTTACTTTCATTGATTAATAAAGAAACTGCCTTGGCCCCTTTTGATAGGCCAGCCNTCGGGGTATAAGCTAGCCGTGCGGGAGCTGGGCTGGACGAAAAGCAGGGCCCGCTCCCCTTATCACTACAAGTCAGAGCTCTTCGAAGGGGCAGAATGAATACATATGGAAAGATGATTTATTTATTATAACAGCTTACAAAATGTGGTCAGAGTAATACAACAAGAACTGCCTCCAGTTGGAGAGGTCAAGAGTGTGATAGATTTTTAGTCCATGAGTCAGGTTACCTCAGCAGCCCCAATATGGTGCTAATTGCCTGGAAGATTGCTGGAGAATTGCCGATCTTCAGTACACAATGGAATCCTAAAGAAAGTTGTTCTAATATCTACAACTGATTAGTAGTAGCAAGTAAATGCCAAGGAGACAAAGGAACAAAGTTGTCCTTCTTCCGGCTCTTTATATTGAGGCCATTTCTGAAGGTGTCGCCCAAATTTGAGTGGGTCTTCTGGTAAGGAAGTCAAGACACTCCCCTGGGTCAACTTGATATAAATAGTTTGTCATTCACACTCTCTTTCTGGCTGGTTCTCGTCTGTGTGGCTCGTCTGATGAAAGCTAACCATCACATCACCTTAATGTCGATTTTGCAATATTCTTGTAACTTATGTAAAACATCATGTTTGTATAGATTAACTATTTAAAAATCACAAAGATAATTATAAAGGGAGAAGCATGTTTTAGGGAGCAAATTAATCAGCTCTTAAAAGTTACATAGATTATTCATATTAATAAATGTATTTCTTGCAACAAACATTCAAGATAGCTCCTTTAATGCTCTTTTGAATAGTTAATAATTTGACTGTAAAATCTATTATTTTTATTTGTTTTAATGTGTTTCCAAAATAAAATACAAAATAAAAAGAAATAAGGCATGGTTGTTCCAGCACACCAGAGTGGCAATAAGTGTGTGATGTGTGAAAATGAATCTGGCATAATTTATCACAGAATCAGAGGAATAGCTTTATGTAGGTTATAAGGAAAACCTCAGGTATATGCCAACATTACAGGAAGCATTTGTATGGAGGAAAAACCAATCACTCCCCTGTGGAATACATTCTGTGATCTGCTGTTGGTCCTAGAAGTCTCAATTGTAAAATATTGGAAACATAGAGAATAAAATATTTTACCCATGGCTTTATGTGGATGTTTTGTTTTTATTATTCAATTCTACAAATACACCAATATTATCAAATAGCAAAAAAATGAATACAAGTATATGTGATGAAATACAACATGTGTTTCTGCAGTCCAACATTCACTTGTAGCTTCTACAAAGTTCCTATTTTCTGAATTCAAATGTAGCAACAGGGGTAAGAATCAAGTAGCAAATTCATGTTCTCTGTTTTACTTTTTTATAAACTGGTGAAAATAGAAAAATCTTGGAATCTAAGCAGATCAGCACAAAGAAACTCCTTAACTCAGCTGGGTGTGGTGGCACATGCCTTTATTACCACCACTTGAGAGGCAGAGGTTGATGAACCTCTATGAGTTCAAGGGCAGTCTAGTCAGCAAGGCAAGTTTCAGGACAGCCAGGGCTGTCGCACAGAGAAACCCTGTCTCAAAAAAACAAAAGGAAAATTGAAGGAAGGAGGAAAGGAAGGAAGGAATAAAGAAAGAGAAAGAAAGAAAGAAAGAAAGAAAGAAAGAAAGAAAGAGAGAGAG
>LOEQ01003095.1:222840-235892 GCA_001685075.1 Bramus lutescens | reverse complement strand
TAGGTCGGGCACCCGAGGCCTCCCCGCCCGCGCCCTAGCGACCTGCGTGCACGGCTGTGTCTCCTCACTTGAAAAGGGGGAGTGACACTTTTAACCAGTGATCGTTAGCGAGCTGGATAACTCATGGAGCAGTATCTGACAGGGGTAAGAACTCTGTGCTGTTGATTACTTGCCTGTTGCTGTTAAAAATCTGATCTGAGCCCTGGTCCGACCCGGCCGGTCCCCTTCAGCGCCACAGGCCGGTGCTGTTTACTTCCCAGGCCTCTCCCTTCTCCCTTCCCCCACCCACCTTTCACCCTGTTCCCTTTCTTTCCTTTCAACTGGCCTCCTGTCAGTTTCAACTTGTTCTCCAGTTGAAACGCTATAAATTTAGTGATTTCTTTTTCTCCTGCCCATGCCTAAACTGCGCAGTTAACTTTTGAGTGTTTTTCTTTACACTTTATGCTACCCGTTTTCTCCACCCGTAGTGGCCTCCTCCTTGCAGGGCCTTTCCTGTTCCCATTTTCCTTGGGGTCTCTTCTTCAACCTTTCTACCCTCTCATCTCAACTTGTCCCTTCTTAGCATTTTGTTTTGTTTTGGTTTGGTTTGGTTTTTAGTTTTTCGAGACAGGGTTTCTTTGTAGCTTTGGAGCCTGTTCTGGAACTAACTCTGTAGACCAGGCTGGCCTTGAACCCACAGAGATCCACCTGCCTCTGCCTCCTGTGTGCTGGAATTAAAGGCGGGCGCCGCCACCGCCCCTCCCTTCCTAGTATTTTTCTTAGGTCCTTGTTCTTGTCACTGGAATGCTCCATGTTCTGGCCTGAGTTCTGTGACTTGGGTGATAGATTTACCCGTATCTGACTCTTCATCTGCAGCTTTGAAACAGCATGTGTCTCTTAGGTATGTTATGAAGGTCCATCTGTGTAGACTGCTTTGAAAGTACACGTGTCTCTTAGGTGTGCTATGAAGGTCTGTCTGTGTAGACTGCTTTGAAAGTACATGTGTCTCTTAAGTATGCTATGAGGTCCGTGTGTGTAGACTGCTTTGCACCATGCATGGTGGATGGCTGTGCTCCCCTGGACTGTACAGTGATTATGGATATAGAGCACTTGAAGTGTGGCTGGTCTAATATGAGTTTTAGCACCGGAGTGGCTGTGTCCCAGAAAGACCATCAACCCCAGGCAGTTTAGGGCAGTTAGTTACCCTAAATGTGTCATACATGTGCAGTGCACCCTAGATTTTGAGCATGAAAATTGTTACCAAGAGTAAATGCTGGACTGCTAATATTTTGGCCATTTCATCTGTTACTAGTTTATTTGTGGATCCTAACATCACAGATGTGGCTTGTAATTTTATAATCGGTATTTATCTATATATAATGTGCCTTAGCAGATGTTACCTTCAAGTTCTTCTCTCAAGTTCTTGCTCCATATATTGTACTGAAGGCGTTTGTCCAATTTGGAGCTCCTCCTTCCCCTCATTTTCAAATTAAGGGTTGCCTGACTCTGAATGGAGTTTGAAAAGATTTAGAACACCTTATTTTTACTTAAGTGGGACTACATTACTTTGACAAAAGTTGTAGCTTTTCTTCAGGCTTCCAAAGGAGACTGATAGCTCCTTAAAAACAAAGCGAACAGAAAACATAAGACAAATCCACGACAACTAAATAATGGTAGTTTACATTGTATCATCATGAAAAATTTTTACCTCCATTTGATCTGTTTCCCCTATTTCCTAAATAGGGTTAGACACGAAATTTCAGTCCTCCATCCTAACATATTATATTTGATCTTAGTTTCCCTACATATTATCTCATTCCTTAAGCCTCTGCTTATTTCTCCCACATTATTTTACATTCTGTGTCCAACCACTTAGTTGAGGCAGAAGTCCCATGATTAAATTTTTAGATTTATTTCTTTTGGGGGGAGTGCAGTAGAGATTGAGCCTATAGTTCTCCTGCTTGCGAATTAAGTATTCTACCATCACACTTCATCCTCAGCCCTTTTGTTACTTTTTATTTTGATACTGAGTCTCACTAAGTACTCTGTGCTGGTGTCTGCTGTGGAATCCTTCTGTACACTGTGAAGCTGTGTTGCTCTCATTGTTAATAAAAAGCTGATTGGCTGATAGCTAGACAGGATTTAGTGGTGCCAGAGAGAATGCTGGGAAGAAGGGTGGAGTCTCAGGAGTCAGGAAGAGATGTCATGAGGTACAGAGTGAGCAGGATGAGGTGCACAAGCCTTGGGGCAGCACATAGATGAACAGAAATGGATTGATTTAAGTTATTAGAGCTAGCTAAAAAGAAGCCTAAGTTATGGACTGAGAATTAATAATTAATATTAATTAATTAATATTAAGTCTCTGTGTGGTTATTTGGGAGCAGCAGGTGGAACAGGGCTGATCCCCATGAAAAACTCCGCCTACAGGCTTTGAACTCTTCTATAGCTCAAACAAGTATTGAACTGGTGATCACCCTGCCACAGCCCTCCAAGTAGTAAGAATTATATACCTGTGCTACCAGGTCTAGCTTGGTTTATTTCTGATGTGTGCTGGATAGTTTTATGTCACCTTGAAACAAACTAAAGACTTAGTCAGGGTTTCTGTTGCTGTGAAGAGACATTACGACCAAAGCAACTCTTTTTTTATTTATATTTATTGAGCTCTACATTTTACTCTGCTCCCCTCCCTGCCTCTCCCCTCCCTCCTTCAATCCTCCCCCAAAGTCCTCATGCTCCCAATTTGCTCAGGAGATCTTGTCTTTTTCTACTTTCTACTTCCCATAGATTAGATCTATGTAAGTCTCTCTTAGTGTCCTCATTGTTGTCTTAAGTTCTCTGGGATTGTGGTTTGTAGGTTGGCTTTCTTTGCTTTATGTTTAAAAACCGCCTGAGTACATGTGGTAATTGTCTTTCTGTGTCCGGGTTACCTCACTCAAAATAATGTTTTCTAGCTCCATCCATTTTCCGCAAAATTCAAGCTGTCATTATTTTTTTTCTGCGACCACAGCAACTCTTATAAAGGAAAATATTTAATGAAGTAGTTTACAGTTCAGAGGTCCAGTCCATTTTCATTATGATGGGACGTGATGTCATGGTGCTGGAGAAGGAGCTGAGTGTGCTTCATCTTGCCTAGGTAACAAGAAGTGGTCTGAGGCACTGGGCAGTGTCTTGAGCATATACTAGACCTCAAAGCCCACCTTCACAGTGACACACTTCCTCCAATAAAACCACACCTACTCCAATAAGGCCACACCTCCTAATGTTGACACTCCCTTTGGGGGCCATTTTCTTTCAAACCACCACATAATCTGAGAGGAAGAAACTTCAATTGAGAAAAATACCTCTATAAAATCAGGCTGTAGGCAAGCCTGTAGAGCATTTTCTTATTTAGTAATTGATGTGGGAGGGCCCAGACCATTGTAGGTGGTACCACCCTGGGCTGGAGGTCCTGGTTTCTATAAGAAAGCAGGATGAGCAAGTCATAGGGAGCAAGCCAGTAAGCAGCAGCCTTCCATGGCCTCTCCATCAACTCCCACTTCAGGTTCCTGCCCTGCTTGAGTCCTGCTGTTATTGCTTTTGATGATAAACTGTTATATGGAAGTATAAATGAAATAACCCCTTTCCTCCCCAAGTTGCTTTTGGTCGTGGTGTTGTATGTTGTTTTGGGGAGGATTGTGGAAGGACCTTGGAACTTTGGCCTACAAAGGCCATTGAGTATTCAAAGCTTGGTGAGCTTTTCTGTGGGGACTTGGAAGATAAGAATGTTGAGAGCAACGCAGATGGTGGGGGCCTGACTTATGAAGTTTTAGAGGAAAGCGAAGACTCTCCTGGGTTTTCTGTGTGAAGAATCTGTGTTGTCTGGCCAGCTGGAGCTGAAGAGCTGGCTGTGATTAACAAGATAGGAGAACCTCTTAAGTAAAACCTTTAGTTTGCTGAGACAATGGGTGCTGGTCAGCTGGGGCTGAAGAATTAGTTGTAATCAAGAAGGGGCTAACATCATTGAGATGAAATCTCCTGGGAACTGTTTCATCAGAGTCAGTACATAGAGGCTGTGTTCCACGGGTGATCAAGGTTTTACCTTGGTCTGGCAGCTGAACTTGATAGTTAAGTGTCCCCTGGGTACTACCTGTTTCAAAGGCATGAAGGGGCCATGGAGAGCAGCTGGGGCTTGGCACTATGTGGCAGAGGTGGAGTCCCTGAAGAGAACCCAGGAGAAACTATTGGTGAAAGTAGAACCCAGTTGAACAAGAGACCCCACCATTTTAGAGAAGCCAAGTATCGTGGGATGACCACCAAGAACAGCAGCAGTTTGGAATGTAGCCAATAAAAGACTCGCTCTTTGTGTTGCAAAGGGCAGAGCTGGAGAAGTGAGCCAAGCTCCTTGGAGGAGCCTGGAAGATCATGTATGAATCCGAGATAATTGGACATTGTGTGATTTACACCTTGGAAGTTTGCTTTTCGCTTTGTTCAAATTGTGACTGTGCCCTGGTTCTTCCCTCTTGAAATAAGAACATATTTATGATTTCACAGGAACCCACAGTTAAAAGACTTAATTTTCAAAGAAATTTTAGGTTTTAAAGGAAAGTTTGGATTTTTGTAAAGACTGAGACTTTTAAAGTTTGTAAAAATATTTTATATTGTGATTTTGATGTAATGTGTAATCTTAGGGATAAACAAGAAAGTAAAGGTTATGGCTTAACCATAATATACTTGTGTGTTGAGTTGACAAAGGGTCACTTGTCCTTACTAGTTTTTTGCCAATTTGACACAAACTAGAGTCATCTGGAAGGAGGGAACCTCGATTGAGAAAATGCCTCCATAAGATCAGGCTGTAGGGCATTTTCTTAGTGATTATTGGTGTCCTACTAACTGTTACCCAACTCTAGGTTGGGTTGCTTACAACTGCCTTAACTACATCTTGAGGGGATCCAAGCCCTGTTTGGCCTCTGCAGGCGCTGACATACACCTGACATGTGCACATATCACCCCCCCACACACATATAGATACATACATGCACATGTAAGTTAAAATCTTTTTAAAAAGTAGAATTAGTCATTTTTAGGTTTGAGTTAGTAATTTTTTGTATTATTCTGGCAAGGTTTTTGAGGGTTACTAATTGCCTTCACATAAATAACTACAAATAACAATAACTAAATTCTCCTTGCCTGAAACTAGTAAGTCCCGTGATGTGCAATCTTAACATTCAGATAGTGCCCTTGTTAGGTGACTCAAAATTGGCAGTGCTGTTGGTTTGTTTACATTGCTGGGGAATTTAATCTAGGGTCTCAGCATGCAAAGCAAAGCACTGTCCATTGAGCCCCACCCCGTTCTGATCATTTCAATGAGGGAGTGTCTATAAAAAGTCTCCTCAGAGCCTCAGCAGTGTCAGAACTCACCAGGCCACAGCTATACTAGAAATGTTTGTTACTTGAGAAGCTTATATATAGAAAATTGTACTATATCCCTCAGTAGATTCTGAAGTCTTTTCTCTATCATGGCTTTCAAACCGCTTTGTGCTTTAGTAGTATGAACATCCCCTGTTTCTGTGCACAGATCTGCCCTTCTCAGGTACCTCCTTTTCTGGATGCTGGTCAAGCCCAGAGGAGAGTGGAGGGCTCTGTTCCTGCCTGCTTTCCTTTACAGTCTCCTGGTCACCAGCCCTAGACCCAAGGACTTTGCTCATCTGTTTGCTGGCTTCTCTGTGTAGCACAGCCCCTTCTTTCATGTTTCATATATAGGCATATTACTGGATAAGAGACTTTTAAAAAGAAATGTGGAACTTGCCTTCCATGACACCTAAGGACTGCCTGTATTTCTTTGCTTAGCTGAATTCTATAGTTAGTGGCGCCTGTGTGATTAGCTGTCTCATTAGTGAAAATGGGCAATCATTTAACACCGTTTTCACCGTGTTATTCATTCTTCAGTCTCACATTTTAAAAGCTTTTGTTTATTTTTGTGTGAATGTGAATGGGGAGGGTGTCAGTTGCATTCCATGGAGCACATGTGGAGGCCAGACAGCTTGGAAGTCATTTCTCACCCTCACCATGTAGGTCCCTGGAATTTAACACATCTGTAAGACTTGGCAGAAGGCACCCTTACCCCTGAGCCATCTCACTGTCTAACTGAGCCATCTTCCTACCTAACTGTTGTGGAATATTAGTTGAAGATGTGTTACATTTATTTATGTCATAGAACATTTGTTTAAGGATGCATGCAAAGATGAGTTGCATTCTTTTGTGTTACATTTGTTTAACTGTGATGCTGTGTTACTCTGCCTGCCTAAAACACTTCATTGGTCTAGTAAAGAGCTAAACAGCCAATAGTGAGGCAGGAGAAAGGATTGGTGGGGCTGGCAGGTAGAGAGAATAAACAGAAGGGGAAAAGAGAGAGAGAAAAAAAGGAAGATCAAGGAATAAGAAAAATGGGAGGACATCAGGGGCCAGCCACACAGCCAGACATGGAGTAAGAAGTAAAGAAAAGATATTCAGAAATAGAGTGTGGTAAAAGCCCAGAGGCCAAAGATAGACAGGATAATATAAGTCAAGCTAAGGCCAGGCATTTATAACAAAGAATAAGCTTCCATTTGACTATTGGGGAGCTGGATGGTGGGCCCCCAAAGAGCAAAGAGAGTTTAAAAAAAAACACCTAATATTGTTTGGGGTTCATAGGTGCCTTTCTTCAGGTGCTAGTCCCTCAACCTCTGCTTATTTGTTGGCGTTCTCACTCATCTATGAGACCCTAGGTTAGTTTCTTTGGCATTTATATAACAAAGTATACATGCTTCAACAGATACATAGTTCCATAGTTGGAAGGATCAATTTCTGCCCATACATCACTCCTACTTATACCTATCAATACTCTTAGGCATTCAAGAAATACTATCTAATAATAAAAATTTTAGACTTACTATTTTATATTGACAGATGTGTAATGAAGAGTCTACTTAGCTCTTCCAGAGTTCTTATTGACTCTTCTAAGAAAAGTCTGTTTGCAAGCCATGTGTCTCCCATTCGGAAATAATGTTTAAGAAAAGGTAACAGTGAACAGACATTTCCTCTAGTTTATACAATTTGGGATTATTCTAATAGAATCCTGCCTTGTTTCTAAATAGTTATTAATAATGTTACGTATTCAGAAATTATCACTGGCAACAAAGCTAAGAATGTGCCACTAAGACACAGTTAAAACCATGTTTCCCAGACATGTGTAACTGTCTCCACTGTGTCATTAATGCTGTGTTTTCTGTTTCTCACCTGGTTAGGAGCTACCTTGCTGTGATGAAACACTATGACAAAAGCACTTTGAAGAAAGGATTTGTTTGGCTTACACTTTATCACTGTTCATCAGGATGGGAACTCAAACAGAGCAGGAACCTGGAGGCAAGAGCTAATGCAGAAGCCATGGAGGGGTGCTGCTTACTCACTTGTTCAACATGGCTTGCTCAGCCTGTCTTTTATAGAACTCAAGACCACCAGCTCAGGTGTGGCACCTCCCACAATGAGCAGGGGCCTCCCATATCAATCACTAAGAAAATGCTGTATAGCCTTGCTTACAGCCTGATCTTATGGAGGCATTTTCTCAACTGAGGTTCTCTCCTTTCAGGTGGACTTTAGCTTGTATCAAGTTGACATAAAACTAGCCAGGGCACTATGCTACTAAGTATTCATTTCTTAATTCCTGATGGTGCAAATTCATATCATCCATTGTGGTGAGATAGAGTGAGAATTGTCATAAGACCTAAGCCAGGTTCTCCATTGCTAGCAAATGTCTTTATAACTGTGGATAGCCATTTTATTTCCCCAGTTTTGAATCTAGATTACTCACTTGTCATAAGGAGATATTGGCACCTGTTGGGGAATATTTTCAGGTGTGTTACTTTGTTTATATTGCATTTGATTAACTGTGAAGTTGTGATTTTTTTTGCCTGTCTAAAACACCTGATGCTCCTAATAACGACTGAAGCAGTAGCAAGGACAGGCAGGGCTAGCAGGCAGAGAGTATAAATAGAAGAAATCTGGGAGCAAGAGAATGAGACAAAAGAGAACAAGGAGAGGAGGACATCAGGGGCCAGCCAGCCATAGCAAGCCATGGAGAAAGAAATAAAGAAAGGCACACAGAAATAGAGAAAGATAAAAGCTCAGAGGCAAAAGGTAGTTGGGATAACACATAAGTTAAGAAAAGCTGGCAAGAAACAAGCCAACCTAAGGCCGGGCATTCATAACTGAGAATAAGCCCCTGTTTGTGATTTATTTGGGAGCTTGGTAGTGCCCCCCCAAAAAGAGTACGAAGAGCTTAACTTCACACAACAGGCACCTTCTTAGTAGTAAAAGGGATATAGCAAAATGATAGACAAGGAAACTTTTATTTATGTATTTATTTATTTATTATGTATACACTATTCTGTCTGTATGTATGACTGCACACCAGAAGAGGGTGCCAGACTTCATTACAGATGGTTGTGAGCCACCATGTGGTTGCTGGGAATTGAACTCAGGACCCTTGGAAAAGAAGGCAATGCTCTTAACCTCTGAGCCATCTCTCCAGCCCGACAAGGAAACTTTAGAGCTGCAAAGCACCTCCAGCTATATAGCCCCATAGTGGTGTTGTTCTCTGAATAGGTAGGTAGTTTTAAACATAGATTTCATAGAAGAGGATTGAGGAGAGGAGTGGAGAACCCTCCATTTCCCCTGCACAGGCAGAACAGAGCTGGTACTGGTGTTATTACAGAAAAGATTTGGAGGGTTGGAAATTCTAGTACTTCTCTTCTGCTGGGATAAAATAATGTGGCAAAAGGAGCTTCAGGAGTTGTGGCTCACATTTTAGGTGAGAAAGGGCATCACACCCCAGATCAAGAAGCGGACAGCAGAGAATGCTTGTGCTCAGCTCATCTTATTTATACAGAGCAGTATCATAGACCAGGGGATGATGCCACTCACAGTAGGCAGGCCTTACTTTCTTAATTAACTGGATCAAGCTAGTTTCTCACAGGCATGCCCAGAGTCCCATCAAGGTGACAATTGAGATTAGCCTTCACAATGACAAACAATGTAAAGACAATGTATATATGGTAGTATGAAATTAGATTTGTTGACTATTTCATTTGCTTAGTTTCATGTATAAAACCTGAAGATGAGTAGTGTATTAGTTACTTTGCTGTTGCTGTGATCAAACACCATGCCAAGGGAGCCTATAGATGGGTTTATTTGGGTTTGCAGTTTGAAAGGGATGAGAGTTCATCACCACCATGGTGGTGAAGCATAGCAGTAAGCACTAGGAATGGTGGCAATAACAGCTGAGTGCTCGCATCTCAAACCACAATCAAGATATGTTGTGGAATATTACTCTAACTAGGCAAAGATGTATTACATTTGTTTCTACTGCATTTGTTTAATTATGCAAAGATGTGTTGCTATTTCACCTTGCCTGCCTAAGGCACCTGATTGGTCTAACAAAAAGCTAAACAGGCAATAGCTAGGCAGTAGAGGGATAGGTGGGGCTGGCAGACAGAGAGAATAAGTAGGAGGAGAGAAGAGAGGATGAGGGAGAAAGAAAGGGAGGTGCCAGAGCCAGACAGTCACCAGACAGTCAGACATGGAGTAGGACATACAGAATGAAAGAAAGGTTAAAAGCTCTGAGACAAAACGTAGATGAAAAGAAACAGGTTAAATTAAGTTATAAGAGCTAGATAAGGCCAAGCATTCATAATTAATAAGAAGTCTCTGTGTCATGATTTGGGAGCTGGCTGGTGGCCCCAAAGAAAGCCTGCTACAAGGAAACAGCAAGAGCACACTGGGGATGGACGGAGGCTTTGCAACTTCCAAGCCCACCTCCAGTGATACACTTCCTCCAGCAAGGCCATATCTCCTAAGCCTCCCCAAACAGCACCACCAACTGGGGCTCAAGTCTTCAAATGCCCAAGAATATGGAGGACATCTTATTCAAACTACTACATTCTACTCCACAGCCCCCCAGAGTCTCATGGCCATGTCATAATGCAAAATGCATCCAGTTCAATTTAAACATTCCCCATCGTCTTTCAATCAAAACAATAAGTTCAAAGATGGCAGTTTCTTGAGACTCAAGGAAATCTCTTAACTATAATGCCTTGTAAAATTGAAAAACTATTTACATAATTGCAACATACAATGGCAGAGAATACATATTACCCTTCCAATAGAGAGGAATTAGGGCATTGTGAGGAAATACTGAAGCAAACCCAGCAGGTCAAACACCAAAATTTCTAACTTCATATCTAGTGTCAGGACTTAGATGGCTCTGTCCTTCCAGCTTTGCTGCCTGCAACACACCTATAAATGCTCCTAGTCTGGTTCTGTACCCAATGTACATCTCTCTTTGGCAGATATCCCACAACTCTGGCATCTTCAACATTTTAGGGTCTCCACTGAAACTCAGGCTTCAACTTCACAGCTTCATGAAATGGCCTTTCAAGGCCTCTTGCCCTCTCAGGGACTTCATTCAGGGACTCCCCTGTCATGTGTCTTGTCTCAATGGTTCTCTGAATCCACGGAGGAGGGTTCTACAACCTCTTTATTCATGTATCCTTCATGACTATAAAGCCAGAGCCTGTGAACAACACTTCAGGTTCAGCTGCAGCTTGTGATGTGCCCGGGCCCCTTGAATATCATTTGCAGTGGCTTTTGTTTGTTGTTCCTTTCTAAGAGCAGAAAATTCCTTGTGCCTTCTCCTTTCACAGCTTGGAAGCTTAGCTGAGTGGGATCTTGCCCTGAGGAGGCCCTTTCCTTTATTCCAGTGTAGATTTGACCCGTCCTTAATGACACCAGTTTTAACAGTGTCCGTCTCTCTTCTAGCAAGCCTTTGCTGTACCATTAAGCTTTCCTGTGGCCCTTTTCTCTCCACACTACATTTTTGTACTTCTGTCCCCCTTGCTCTTTCTTCATTGCAGCCCTGCATAAGTATAATTACTAGTAACTGTGATGGAGGCAATACTAAACTGTCTTGAAATCTCCTCTACCAAAGAAGCTAGTCCATTACTTTTTAATTTAGCCTCAGGAAAGTTCTTAGAATGTGGGCAAAAAAGAGCCACACTTTTTACCAATATCAAGAACAGTCCTCTAGCCCTGTTGCTAATATTGTTTTCTTCTAAAACTTCTTGAGTTGGGCCTCCGCAGTCTTCATAGCTCTCAGCCCTGTCTTCCAAGCTCCTACCAGAACGGTACCTTGATTCTGCTTATAGTGTTCTGCTGATTTCCTACTCTAAATATCCAGGTTCTTTAACTGACAGGGTCTGATGCCCCAACATAAACGATTTTTTTCCCCTCTGGACATGAGTGGAGGTGTGGGAATAATTGAGACACAGTTCACATAGCAATATCGGAAGGGAGTCTCAGGGTTCATTCAAATCATTCAAAGATCATCCCGCCTTTATTATCCAAACACTTTTTATCCCCCAAGGTAAACTGAGGTGGAAGTTCATTAACATTCTGTTTCCGGGGTAGCAGGACTCCAGTCACATCTGCAGCTCTGTCACTAGCTTGAAATTGACATCTCTCCTCAGGCATCTACATAATTACAAAAGCAAGGAGCTTTTGTTAGGGTAGCACAGCCTATCTGGAAGGGTACGTGACTGCTTCAGATACCAACCATGGCCTGAGAACCTGGCTGTCACACCATGTAGAAATATGGGCCTACATTTAACATTCATCAAAAATAAAAATAACAGTGTGGTCAGATCTGTTACAGCAATAGCCCAGTCCTTGGTGACAACTTGTGTCTCAGTTACATCCTCATTATTGTGATGAAACAGCATGACCAAGGTTACTTAATAGAAGGAAAGCTTTATTTTGGCTTATGGTTCCAGAGGGATAATAGTCTGTCACTATCATGGTGGGAAAGTGTGCAGCAAGCTCCAGGTATGGTGACAGAAACAACTGAGTGTTTAAATCTCAGACCACGAGCAGAGAGGGCACACAGGGTGACAAGAGGCTTTGAAACCTCAGAATCTGCTCCTAGTGATGCATTTCTTCTGGCAGTGCCTTACCTAGGACTCTCCTCATCAACTGGGGACTAAGTATACAAATGCCCCAGAATATATGGGGCATCTTATTCAGACTGCCACAAAAAGATGCTATATCTTGCCTAAAATAGAATTAAATTTTTTCACAATACTTGTTATCTGAAAGTGTCTATATCAGGTATCATATCTAATAATACCAATAAGGTCTAATAATGTCACAAGTCATGTTTTTCTTTGAAAGGCATATATTCAGGGCCATCAAGAAGCTCAGTGGGTAAAAGTGCTTGCAGCCAAGCCTAACAGCTGAGTTCAGTTCTGGACACACATAATGGGAGGAGAGAACCAACTACTCTAAGTTCCCTGGCTTCCACACATGTACACATGCAAACACGCACACTAAATAAAGAAATGTAATAAAAGGCATATGTTCTTGTCAACTCTTTGCAAGTTCAAGAAAGAAACAATGCACTTAGACCTTTGTCTCTTTAGAACTGAGAGATATAATGTAAGTCTAACTTAAATTTGGTTTAGTTTGCAACACATTCCTTTCACTACACACACACACGCTTTGTAAGAAAATTCATTTTTTAGTGTAACATTTTATTGGTGACATAGGCAAAATAATTAAATTTGTCTTTCAATCTGGAGGTTTTGATTTGGCTCATCTCTTTAATTTTGCTTCGTTCTACAAAGGAGAGGCAAAGCTAGGAGAGTAAATGTTGTATATAATCCAATAGAGTTTATAGTAATTGGGAATTCGCTATATATACAAGTCAGCAAATTTACTGAGAGTGTCACCATATTGTGTGTGGCTTGGTACAGTTGAGATAAGCAGGCGCAGAAGTCTAGTGTTCCATTTCCCCAGAGTGCAGGTGTACTGGTTAGTTATGTCAGCTTAACACAGGCTAGGGTCATTTGGAAAAGGGGCCTCAGCTGAGAAAATATCCCCACCAGATTGGCCCAAGGGAAAGCCAGTAATGCATTTTCTTGATTGATGTGGAAGGGCTCAGCTCACTGGGAGTGGTGCCACCCCTGGGCTGGTGATTCTGGGTTCTATAAGAAAACAGGCTGGGCAAG
>LOEQ01003095.1:209488-221430 GCA_001685075.1 Bramus lutescens | reverse complement strand
GGGAATTGAACTCAGGACCTCTGGAAGAACAGTCAGTGCTCTTAACCTCAGAGCTATCTCTCCAGCCCCCTATACTTCATTTTTAAAAGCAGTGCCAAGTATAGTAAGATTATGTGCTTTGTACCTCACATGGTACAAAGATGGTAGTAGTCTTAACAGACCACATACCGAATGATAATTTAAGTGCAGAAATACTAAATTCATACTTTAGATTCCCTGTTGTTATTAAAAGAATTCATTCACAATTCAGACTTTTTAGAGTTTTATCTTTTGTTAATTTTTTAGTTAGAATATGAAGTAATGGGTCTCATGCCATTTTCTTTTCTTTCTTTTTGTTATATTTGAGCCAGGATTTCGCTCTGTAGCCATGGCTGTCCTGGAACTCACTCTGTATAGACCAGGCTGGTGTCAAACTCAGAGATTCACCTGCCTCTGCCTTCAGAGTCCTAGGATTAAAGGTGCATACCCGATGGGACTCCCCTCTGTATGCTATGAATATGTTTTATTACTATTGGTTAATAAAGAAGCTGCTTCGGCCTATGGCAGGGCAGAATAAAGCCAGGTGGGAAATTTAAACACATATATAGAGAAAATAAGCAGAGTCAGGGAGATGCCATGTAGCTGCCGAAGGAGAAGGATGCCAGAACCTTTACCGGTAGGCCACAGCCTCATGGCGATACAGAGATTAATAGGAATGGGTCAATTCAAGATGTAAGAGCTAGCTAGAAATACGCCTGTGTCATTGCCAAGCATTGCTGTAATTAATGTAGTTTCTGTGTAATTATTTGGGTCTGGACAGCTGGGAAATGAATGAGCAGTCTCCATTTACATGCACCACAACTGCCTGGCTCATGGTGACACTTTTATTTCATATATGTATATAACTATATTTTGTTCTTATTTGTTCCTCCTCCCTTGCTCCCTTTTTAGTCTTCTTTCTCCCCTCTCGATGTTCCCTTGCTGGTTTTGTGTGCTATAGACCTAGGTGTACACATACATCTTTAAATTTAAATCTGTATTTTCTATATGAAAGAAAGCATGATATTTGTCTTTCCGAGTCTGGGAAAGTCGGCACTTTTTTCGGGGGTTGGGAGTTTTCCCATATAGTTCTGGCTGTCCTGGAACTTTAGCCCGGCTGACCTCAAACTCAGAGATCATCTTGCCCCTGTCTCCTGAATTCTAGGACTAAAGACCTGGCTACATCAGCACTTTTTGAAGGGAATTTCTGTTCTGCCATGTTAAGTGTAATGCCAATGTTTTATGTATTTTTCAGGATTGGGACAGCTGCCCTGGCAGTTCAGGTTGTGGGCAGTAATTGGCCCAAGCCACACTACACTTTGCTAATCACAGGCCTGTGCAGGTTCCAGATTGCACAGGTCTTAAAAGAGAAGCCGTATCCCGTGGCTGAAGTGGAGCAGCTAGACCGACTTGAGGAATTTCCCAACACTTGCAAAGCCAGGGAGGAGCTGGGAGAGCTGTCGGAGCAATTCTACAGATACGCAGTGCAGGTGGGTGGCTTCCACTTCCCCCCAAAACTTTTCCCCTTTGGTTCTTTGCTGTCCTGGGCTCAGGTGACTCTGTGAGGTGGCTAAGCTGTAGGGCTATGTAGAGCTGCATACATTGAAATGATTTGTGGTATTTTATAGTGTATTCTAGTTTTCTTTTGCCTAGGTTTGTACTTAAATCATCCTGGACATATGGCCAGTTAAAAGTGTTCCAAAAGATAAGACTACAGTTTCTTGATAATCCCCAGAGCCTCCCAACCAGATGCCTGTTAACCCTAAGTGTTTAATGTTAAAATGAAATAACCCAGAGCTGCCACTGAAATACCTAGTCAGGACAATAGAAATTATGTTGTTTCAGGTCCAGACACACTGCACAGGTTAGTGACAGTGGAAGGGTGAAGCCATAGCGACCCAATTTCAAGAATGGTTGCACTTTTGGCTAGCTAGAATGCCAGGAGGGAAGCATGTCTTGGCTGTTCATGAAGAATTGCACTCCTTAAGCCTAGGTGTCAGTTTTTTCGGTCAATCCTAGATTAAAAACCTCCTCTCTCAGCTTGTTTTACTTAAAACTATAATAAAAATGCAAAATTGTATCATGAAATGTAGTCTTCCACTCTCTATTAGTGTAGTCCACAGACCCTGCCTGAGTCTGTGAGGACTAGCTGGTGTCTAAGGTCTTGATTTCAGACACCACTGACTTCTGAAGTGTGGAGCAGATGTGCGCACAGCCTGTGGCGTTTGCATCTGATGGCCATCCAAAGAGATCTGCACTCCTGATGTGGGAAACAGCAATAGAAATATGGAGGGTCTGGAGTTGTAACTGCAGGCTGAAGGAAGAATGTCCTGGAAGAAAGAACCCCAGTATGTGAACTGGTCCAGGCAGGCTTGTCTACTCCTGGTTTGCAGAGGCAGTGGGAGATAGAGCGGCTCCTGTCTCATGCAGAAGCACAGCTCTGTAGCCTCTTTTCTGGCCTTACTCCTCTCCAGTTTGAGTCCACAAAAAAAAAAAAACTGTTAAATGTGAAGCTTTTACAGTGACATTAGAAGAACTTTTGTAGGGAAATTAGATTAGTTTCTGCCTTTTTTCTTCTGGATTTGGTCTATACTCTGTTTCATTTTTATACCTGTGCTTTATTTCGTGTTACAAACTTTTAGTTAAGTCTGTGCACTAAAGCCGCTGGCTTTACCGTCCCACTTAGACTGGAAGAGTGTGTTTAAGTGAGCACTTCTCTTGCCTTCCCTTCAGTTCTTACAGGGAGTCCTGCCTCTTCTGGGATGTTCTGAATTCCTTCTCCTATTTCTGACTCATTCTACTTGCTGAGCCTTTCTTCAGATGTAACAACCACCCAGGCTGAGAGTATGTCTTCATGGTAGAGCTGTCTTGGGATGCCCAAGGCCAGGGGTGGCTTCTCTTGAGGAAAACACGTAGGATGAACATCAGATTTCCTAGTAATGCTAAGGCCTTCACAACTTGTCTCAGGCCTATCTTTCTTCAGCTCTGGTAATTATGTAGAGATCAATAGGTCTAGCCTTGCTGAATAGCAGAATAGCCCCACATTTGTGATTTTTGCCTTGTGTTCCCTCTTTCTTCTCTGAATTTTAGACTCTGTGCTCTGCAGTTGCTGTGTGCTGCCGCTCTGCTTCCCTGTTCTGCTCAGCCAGGTGTCATCAGTGTTTATCATCTTGTGTGGAAGCTGCGCTGCTTCTCCCATAGACCCTGTGTCAGCTGTCCTGCATGAGCAGCACACTGTTTGGCAGACAGCTTCTGGTCACAAGGCTGGGGTGAATTTTAACTTTTGCTTTCTATGAATGACTTCCCAGGAACAAGATTCTTTGAGTTTTTGTGGGTTTTTTTTAATGGCTTTTTTGTTTATTTGTTTTTATGTATTTTTCCCCAGCTATCTTTATATAGTTGTACTTTAATCCCTTTGATTCTTGGAAAGTAATGGATAGTTCCCCAAATTACAGTGTTTTCAGAGCTGTTTATTTCTGGCCTGTGAAATCTTATTAGAGTTGGTTGTATGAGGATTTGGTATATCATTTATAAATTAACATGAACCAAGTTTTCTATCTTAGCCACAAAGCAGAACTTACATAATAAAGGTTTATTTTTTTGCTATGGCTTCATGCCTAAAATTATAGGTGTAATGATCTGCCTTTTAATATCACTTAAGAACCAAGGTAGACTGGATTTAATTTCAAGGTATTTTCCTTATGTTTACACAGAAAAGGCAAATCTGGCAAATCTTTTGGTGCCTTAGTTTTTCTGCCCAGAAACGTTTCAAAGATCAGTGCAAGACCGCAGCTGCCTCTGTAGTCAGAGGAGATGAGGAAGAGCAGGCCTACTGTGTGCCCTAATGAAAGGGAACTTCTGTCATTTGTCCTTATCTTCAGCTTAATGTGTAGCAATATTCTAGCCTGCAAGTTTTGTTTGTTTTGTGTTCATTCACCAACTAAATTATCAATGTGCATACTAATTAACTCAAATAATATACTAAAAAATCAGGATTTCAACTAGTAATTGGCTATCATATTAGCATCAACTGTGCTATTAATTTCCATAATCTAATTATTATATTGTAGTTATATAAAAGTGTTATTTGATTAGGAACAAGAGTCATGATGCCTGCAGCTTACATGTAGTGTGTCTGTCTGTGAAGTGAACAGAGAGCCACGTCACAGATAGGAAGAATTAGTGAATCTAGATGGGGAAGGCAAGGGGCTCATCGTATTCTTCTTGTCGCTTTGTTATAGATTGAGGGGCCACAGACAGTGGCACTGGGCTTTGTCTATACTGCATGTACTGGCTTTTTGGGATCCTATTCTCTTTGGATGTATGCCTTGCTCAGCCTAGAACATCATCCCTCCCGGAACCTGAAAGGTGTCCCGTCCCACGGAACGGGTCTCTTGGGATTGGAGGAGGGTGGGGTGGGAGGGAGTGTAGAGGGAGGGGGAGGGGGGAAGGAGTGGTAATTTGGATTGGTATTTTTTTAAAGTAATAAAATAAAAAAATAAATTTGAGTTTTAAAGTCATAGCAAATTTACAAAGTCTTGTAATTTTAGTGTTAAATACTTACTAGCCATTTCACTTTTCATTCATAGACATTTAAAAATATTACATTTACTTGGGACAACTTTTAGGATTCAGTTCTCTCTTTCTACCATGTGGATCGTGGGGGGGGGATCATAGGTCATCAAGCCTGGAGAGTGGCACCTGTACCTGCCTCTCAGGCCCTCCAATATGCATTCTGTGAGTACATGTTTCTCCTGTGGCCTGTGAAATGCTTGCCATGTATAGATCAGTGATCTTTCAAAACAAAAGATGCAGACATAACATTAAACCTTTATGAAAATCAGATTATTTTAGTTCACAAACGCCACTGCTTTATTTCATTAGACTCTTTTTTTTCTTTTAGTTGGTTGAAATGTTGGATATGTCAGTCCCTGCCGTTGCTAAATTGAGACGTCTTTTAGATAGCCTTCCAAGGGAAGCTCTACCAGACATTCTAACTTCGATTATTCGAACAAGCAACAAAGAGAAGCTGCAGGTACTGTGCCCTCCGGAATAGATCTTGATAGCACTTACACTTTCGCCTTCATAAATGCATTCTAGAGGCTCAAGGGTATAGTTAAAATGTGTTTTCTTTTAAAAAAAAATGACTTCTGCCAGGCATTATGGCACATGCTTGTCATCCAGGCACTTGGGAGGTAAGGGCAGAGAGATCAGAAGTTCAGGGTCATCCTTGGCTGCACTTGGATTTCAAAGCTAACTCTGGCTACATGAGACCGTCTCTCAAGAAAGGAGGAGGAGGAAGTGGGAGGTGGAAAGAAAGAATACGAGTTGACTTTCACAGGTGGTTGTTTTACCAGGCCTGGTAACACACAGCTGTAATCTCAGCGCTCTGAATCAGCAGTTTAAGACTAGCTTAGGTTGCACAGCCAGACAAGACCCAAAGCAAACAAACAGAGTTTATATTGTTGTTGACACAATCAGTGCTTTGGGGGGTACAATCAGTAGTATTGGTGGTCAGTTTATAAAAACAGAGAAAGCAAAAATTATTTTTAAAGAAAATATTTAATTTTTATTTAAATTTAAGTTTTTAAAAATTTCACATATTTGGGATGTATGAAGGTGGTCAGAGATTGATGTTGGGTGTCTTTCTCCATCACTTTACACCTTACTTCTTTAGACAGGGTCTCTCATTGAACCTGGAGCTCTCTGGTTGGCTAGATTGGCTGGCAGTGAGTTCTCGGATATCGGCCTGGCGCTTCCCCTGCCCTTTAAGTGCTAAGGTTTTGGAGGTGAGCCAGCACAACAGCTTCTGCATGGTTCCTGGGAATCCAGACTCAGGTCCTCAACTGATATAGGCTCTGGTTGGTGCAGTCAGAAGGAAGCAGGAGAAGGCGTGCTTTGGAGTCACCTGGCTGCAGCATTAGTGAGCACATTATCCTGAGGGAGTGTGGGGTGCAGGTGCCAAATCAGGCTGTCCTTGAGATCTGTTAATCATCTATCGAAAAGTTTAGTATTTAGGGCTGGAGTGATGGCTCAGTGGGTAAAGTGCCTGCTTGTTATGCAAGCACAGGGACCTGAGTTCAGAGTTTTAGCACCCATGTCAAATCCAGGCATGGATTATGTGTGTGTTTGTAACTCCAGCACTTCAGGAGACAATGGTTCCTGGGGACTCACTGGTTAGTGAGTGAGTTCTGGGTTCGCTGAGAAATCCTATCTCAAAAGATAAGTTAGAAAGAAATAAAGAAAGATATCCTTTGACCTCTATGCACATGTATGCATGCACACTACACCACACACACACACACACACACACACACCATGCATACACATACAGACATATACACAAATTAATATTTTGATTCTAGAATTTGCTAAGATCCAAAATACACATAGACTATTCTCAGAAACAGTTGAAATCAATTATTTTTGGTTTTCTTTTCTTTTAAGTACTAGGATTGAACCCTGGCTCCTACACATGCTAGGCAAGCACTCTAATACCATTCTATATGCTTGGTCCTATTTTTTTTAACTTTGTGTTATGAGACAGTGTCTCCTTAAGTTGCTCAGGCTGGCCTTGAACTTGACATCCCTGTCCCTCAGTCTTCCAAGTAGCTAGAATTATAGGCTTGTGACACCAAGCCCAGCTATATGTTTAGCTCTTGATCATGGGATATATGGCATTTTAAAATAAAAATCATTATTTTTGTGTTTTTTTTAAATTCTGCTCATTTCTACTTTGCTGATAATATAGTTAATTTGGTGGTGTTAGCCATGCTAACGCATGATTCCTGTCATGATTGTTAGCAGGATTGTTGAGGTTCTTTCTGTTTAGAGGAGTATACATTGAAAATTGGCAGGGGGGCTGCATCTCATAGCTCTCTACAGGAGACTGGATGATCCAGGCCCAGTGTGGCCAAGGTACCCAAAGTGGCAAGAAGGTAGGATGTTCAGAATGGTTGGGCTAAAGGTGAGGCCCACAATAATACAGAATGCCTCAGATCTGCTCTTTAGGCAGTTTCCCTTTGGCAGTGCTGGAAACTGCCCAGGCACGGCTATACCACCCTGATAGGGCCCCACAGGGCCATGCAGATTATAGTTTTGCCTTTCTTGTAATTTAAGAACTTAAATCATGGTTCTATCTACTCATGTTTAGAGCATATGCTTCTGGAAAAGGTGCTATTAATTTACTAACCCTTACTAGATCTTAGATGCTGTGAGCCTGGAGGATCGGTTCAAGATGACCATACCCCTGCTTGTCAGACAGATTGAAGGCCTGAAATTACTTCAAAAAACCCGAAAACCCAAACAAGATGATGATAAGCGGGTAAATATCTTTATCTTTTCTTTCTTTCTTGGCAGCATCTTGCTTTGTCATCCAGGCTGGTCTTGAGCTCATAGCAATTCTCTTTCCTTAGCCTCAAGAGTGCCAAGATTATAGACACATGCCACCATACCCAGCACATTCTTTTATTACATTTTCTCTCTCTCTCTCTCTCTCTCTCTCTCTCTCTGTAATATGAGACTAAGTTCTTTTGAGAAAAAGAAAAACTTGGAAGCCAGTGTGTGACTGTATTTGTAGCTCCTAGGGAGCTGGAAGTAAGGTGATCTCTTGAGTGTAGGAGATGGGAACCAGCATGAGCTACATAGCAAGAACCTGTCTCACAAATAAACAAGCAGACAGAAAACTTGAGAAAAATTTAAAAATAAAGAAGACAAAGTTTGTTGTTTCTCAGAAGATCTTGATGTGTTCAAGTAGTTCCTTTTATTGCCTGGATTTTCTTCTCTTTTATTTTAGTGTTTAAGCCCTATTTCAGCTCTTCACAACCTTCCCAAAGTGCTAGTCTATCATTTTTGTCTAGCAATAGTTGGAGTTAGTTCATGATACTAATGAGTTGGGAATTCAAAGAACACATATAGTACTTTTAAAATATTGCAGCAAAATCATGGGGAAAAATCAGGTTGTGTTGGTGCATGCCTGTAATCCTGGCACTTGGGAGGCAGGTAGATCTCTGAGTTCAAGGACAGCCCCATCTTCAGAGAAAATTCCAGGACACCCAGGACTACAACAGAGAAACCCTGTCTTATTGGGAGGGCAGGGAGATTATGGGAAGAGAAAATGTAAGTAAAAGCCATTTGAAGAGGGAAAGATTGTTCACATTGGCATAGGAAAGAGTTTATATTGGAAAAAGAACAATTTGAGCATGATGGAATAGAAGCCAGAACTTACTGAAGCACAGTAATTAGTGTGTGTGTGTATGTGGCGGGGCTTAGCAGCCCCTTGCTGGAGAAGTGGAACATCACAAGAAGGCAAGTAAGCAAGGGGGCACTCAGCCAGGACAGGTCATGAGACAGATGAAGTTGAAATTAATGTGGAAAGGTTGGGAATGCTGAGACATTTGTGTGCAGGAGCATGATGGCAGTTACTGAGTATAAGTGGTGGTACACGTGAGGAAACAGCCATGCAGTTAAGTGCAGAGGACACTTCCTAGCTGTTGTGTGCACTGACAACCATGCTCCCTTTATGCTGGTCTGCTTTTTAATTCCACGGAACAAATGTGTGCACCTCCCTCCCAGTAGTTCTGAAGTTTATTTCCTAAAGTGCCTGTGGAGCACCATCCTGGCTTACCTTGGCCTTGTGCTTCTTTCCCGTCCTTCTCATTCTCTCTCGCACTCCCTCTTCCTCTCCCTAAGCTCCCTTTTCTTGTCTTTCTTGTGTTTTATTAATATTTTGGAGATAAGGCTCACATTGAAGCTTCAGCTGCCCTTTAATTCTTAGCCCTCCTGCCTCAGCTCCAATTTGTTTTGGCATATACTTTCTACTTAGGTTATAGCAATACGCCCCATCAGAAGGATTACACATATCCCAGGGACATTAGAAGATGAGGATGAGGAAGAAGATAATGATGACATTGTCATGCTGGAGAAAAAAATAAAAACATCTAATATGCCGGAGCAGGCTCATAAAGTCTGTGTAAAAGAGATAAAAAGGTAAAAGTTCGTTAGTATTTTCATTTTGCTTGCTAATGTTAAAAGTTATTGCTTGTGGAAACTTGGTTAAAGACTAAAGCTGCTTTATTGTTTATTCTCTGATCTTTTCTTATGCTTGATCAATTCTTAGGCTACCTATGCATATTACCTCATCACCCACTTTGTCCTTCTTTACCTTCCTAATGACTGGCCTCCCTCCCNCCCCCTTTCTTTTTCTTTCAATTTGTTTTTTACTCGTATGGGTATTTAGCCTGTACATACATGCAGTGCCTGAGGAGGCCAGAAGAGAACATTGGATCCCCTGGGATTGGTGTTACAAATGTTTGTGATCCACCATGTGGTGTTGGAAATCAAACCCTGGTCCTCTGTAAGGGCAGCAAATGCTCTAACTGCTAAGCCATCCCCCAGCCCTACCTTCCCTTATTCTTGACTTGCAGCTGTGATTGGTGGAATTTTCTCCCTCTGTCTTCATTGCTTTGTGTAGCTTACGTCTTGAAACATTTCTTCTTCTCAGCTTTTTTTTTGGAAAGGATCTCTCTGTGTAGATCAGCCTGGCCTTGGCTTTGAACTCAGCCTTCTAAGTTAATAATAGACCATAGACAGGTACCACCATGCTCAGCTGTGAAAACAATATTAATACTCCTAAATCACACCACATTCATTAATCTTTTCTTCAAATACTGAGAGGTGATTCATCTGTTCGGCTTGTATTCTGCTGCCACACTGAACTATTGTAGCTGCCTTTTCATTGTCTAAAAGAATTGACCAAATTCCTTTGTTTAGTTCCAGGGTTGTTCACAGATCAGGGGTCTGTTTGCTTTGTGGTTCTAAGAGTTTAACCCAGGACACGCATTTGTCTGCTACTGGACTGCATCCCAGCTCTGTAGTTTTGTTTTCTCATTAGATGATAAATTCCAGGGAGAGCTGGGGCTGTAGCTCTGCAGTAACATGCTTGCCTGTCATATACGAGGCCCCAGGTTCTGTCCCCAGTGGCAGTGAATTAATTAGTTAACTCCAGGGGATGGGGACTCCCAGTTTTTCCTTGTATAGGCAAACTAAAGGAAAACCTTAAAAACAAAATAGGATATATTTTATTTTTTACTTGTATGGGCATTAAGTCTGAACCTACTTACAGTGGATTGCACATTCATAATAACCATGAAGTTTAATAGAGCATCCATTTTCTGGTGTGTGTGTGTGTGTGTGTGTGTGTGTGTGTGTGTGAACTAGCTCTTTAAAATCTTTGTCAGGGTTTTCAAGTATGCTTGATAAGGAGACACACTTGATTTTTCTGTTATTGTGGAATTATTTTGTTCTTGAACCTGTTGTTTACATATTTTCCCCCACAGACTCAAAAAAATGCCTCAGTCAATGCCTGAATATGCTCTGACGAGAAATTATTTGGAACTTATGGTGGAGCTTCCTTGGAACAAAAGCACGACCGGTGAGCTCACAATGGTGCCTGCTTTTCAGTCTCATGGTCACTCAGAAAGCTGATGTAGATTTTCATCTTACACAACACGACAGGACACAGTGTTACATGTCTGGATTCCTACACTTCAGCTGGTTCAAGGCCAGCCTGAGCTACATTGGGAAATTCTATCTCAAAAAACAAACAGCAACCAAGTTTTACTTCAGTTATTTTGAAACCACTTTATTGAGATGCCATGGCATAGAAAAAGTTGCACACATGTTAAGATTGTGCCTTAATGAAATTCAAAATGCCATTTATGAAATTACCACCACCGCCTACACTGTAAATACGCCCATCACTTCCCAAAGTTGACTCCCATTCATTGTGTGTGATAGGGAAGCAGCATTGGAGAAGGAGAGATGGTAAAAACATGCGACAATTACTCTCAGCAACATTTTTAAAGTTTTTTTATTTTATGGTTATGGGTATTTTGACTCCGTTATCTGTCTGTATCACATGCATGCAGTACCCAGGGAGACCAGAAGAGGCTTGTTGGATCCCCTGAAACTAGAATTATGGACAGCTGTGAAACGCCTGTGGGTGCTGAGCATTGGGCCTGGGCCATCTGGTAAAGCAGCCAGTGCTTTTACCTGCAGAGTCATCTCTAGCCCTCCTCTTTACAGATTTTGGTTTGGTTTGATTTGGAGACAAGGTCTCACTATGTAGCCATGGTTGTCCTGGAATTCACTGTGTAGACTAGGCTGGCCTTAAACTCCCTGAGATCCACCTGCCTCTGCCTCTTAGCAAATTTTAAGAATACATGCAGTATTGCTAGCTTTAGGCACTGTGCCATGCAGTAGGTCTCCAGACTCACACTTGTCTAGCTGAATGTGAGACTCTTTCATCATCACCTCCCACACCCTCTTCCTCAAGATCCTGACAGCGATTCTTCTCTGCTTCTGAGAGTTCTAAATTCCACATTGTATGTGAAAGCAGACATTATGTGTCTGTGTCTGCTTCATTTCTCTTAGGGTAATAAGCTCTCTGTGTTGAAAGTAATGAGATTTCCTTAGTTTTTAAGGCTAAATATAATAGTTACATGATAGACCACATTTTTTAATGTGTTCATCCCAGTGGACATTTGAACAGTTTTCATTTCTTGAGTATTGTAAATATATTGCACTTTATGTCGGCATGTGGACATTCTCCAAGGTCCCAATTTCAGTCATTTGGGCATATACCCAGAAATGGGACTGCTTAGTCATATGGTAGGTTTATTTACTTATTTACTTGTTTATTTTTGGTTTCTTGAGAGAGAGTTTCTCTGTGTGTACCTCTGGCTGTCCTGGAACTTGCTCTGTAGACCATGCTGCCCTTCAACTCACAGAGATTCACCTGCCTCTGCCTCCCAAGTGGGGTTCAAAGGAGTACACCACCACCGTCTTGTTGGCAGGTTTATTTTTTAAAAATATTTATTTGTTTATTTATTTATTTATTATGTATACAATAGTCTGTCTGTTTG
>LOEQ01003095.1:191680-204889 GCA_001685075.1 Bramus lutescens | reverse complement strand
TCAAAGGGCCAAGGCAGTTTCTTTATTAACCAATGAAAGTAACACATAGACAGATGACCCTCCTATATCACTCCGGTTCTGTGGGCAGATGTGAGGCGGTGAGTAATCTTTGAGAGCAAATTTGCTCTGCCTGCAGTCTTTCTTTTCTTCCTGCACTAAGGAGAAAGGTTAGCATATTCAGCACAGCTTACCCTATATGTTGGACTCACTTTCTGTTAAAAAAAATAAAAAGACCATAAGTGTTATATTTGACTAAGTTACGTTATTATAATCAGGTTTATCTTTCTGTTCTATTATTTGGCTCTGTGAGTCTCCCTGCTGCTCTGATTGGAAGAGGCTTTGGGGGAGCCCAGGTTTATACTCCCTGGTCAGAGGGCTCCATAGCGCTGTTGCAAACTGAGAGCACACACCCAGAGTATGTGTGTAAGGGGTGTGTTTGTGCTGCAGTGTATCTCAGCGGTACAGCCTGGCGTGAAGAGAATGTAAGACATGGAAATCCTGAAGTGCTGGTAAAAGAATACTGTGCACTTTTAGCATCTTATTTTCCCAGTAGTCTTTTTTCACAGAGATCACTGACCTTAGCTATCAGTGGGGAAACTGTTTGAAAAACTTCTCTCCGAGAAATAGTTATTTTCTGGGTGGCTCATGCCTGTAATCCTACCATGTGGGAGGTAGAAGCAGAAGGGCCAGGAGATCAAGGCCAGTCATAGCTGTGTACTAAGTTAGAGACTAACCTAGGCTATGTAAGACCCTGTTTTAAAAAAATACTCTCTTTTATTCATACATGAATAATATACATAAAAGAAAAGCCTGCAAAAGTTCTAATAAGGAATGAGAGTACACATCAGGCCAGAGAATGGATTCAGGTCATTCTTCTGACAATTTCAAAAGGTTTCTTTTGTTGCCTAGGCTGCCCTGTTCTCACTAGGACCACTAGAGGCCATAGTTCCCTTTCATAATAAAATTGCACCCTCAGCAGACCAAATACACAGTATTTGAGGGTTGAAATCTGATTTTGACTACAAAATTCATGAGGCTTACCCCTTCCCAGTGACTTGATTTGTCCCTCATTTTAGATGATTTCCTTTCTTAGGGCAGCACAGCACTGTGTCTGGTGGACTTAGGCAGTGTGAGAGCATTTGTTGCATGTACATGGTTGACAGGGAGTTTGTTTCTTCCTCCATGGGTGCTGGTAATTCTGTAATGCACAGTACCTGGCACACAGGTGTGCAAGGTCTCATCACTTCTTACTGGAATTGCTGGATTTCAGTCTCTGTTCTGAGTTTTTACTTCAAGCCTTAGCTTTGCTATTATTTTAAATGTACATTCTCAGGAGGACGAGTCTAGCATTATAAGCTTCAATATGACTTTTTATAAACTTTAATCTGATTTTAAATTCCATTCAAACAATTTATCCTATTCTCAGTGTTATTATATATATTGCAGAATTATGAAAAAAAAAGTCTCTTGCCTAGTAGAGAATATACACTATCATGGGTCTTGTCACTAATTTTGTTTGTGTGTGTTTTGAAATAAGGGTCTCCTTTAAACCACTGTGGCCTCTGACTTACTATATAGTCAAGACTGGTCTTAAACTGAAGATCCTTCTGCCTCTGCTTCACAAATGGTGATATTGCAGACATACAGAATCTCATCATTTCTTACTGACATTATTGAATTTAAACATATCTCTCTTCTAAAGTTTTGCTTGCAAATAAAATTTGTCATTAATTTTCAAGCAAATATACTTTGTATATTGTATGAATGTATTGAGAGCTAAAGCTATTGAAAATTAAAATTTATGGTCTCCATTACCTAAAATATTTTTGTAGCTATGAGTTCATTTAGAAATGGGTGGTTTAGAAGGAGAATGTGATTGCTGTCCCCTCCTCAAAAAGTTTGGTTGTGAATTCAGTCTGACTTTAACTATATTCTAGGCATGGGTCTTCTGTAGTTTACTGAACAACACAGCAATCCACCCTTATGCTTTTGGGATAACTGCAAAGTACTAAAACCAAGTGACAACTTTTCCCTGAAAACCTGTTGGGGCTCATGGACAGTGAGTGGGGTCTACTTGCTAAGAAATAGAGACAGTGAGGACCAAATGTGGGTCCACATCCCAGTTATGAACTGAAGGTGACTGGAAGGGGCAGAAGGAGCAGCCCAGGGTAGAGCATAGCTCTGGGTGTCCCCGAGAACATGTGACAGTGGAAGCCTTTGGGAAACACCCAGGGTTGGCATTTGAGTGTTTGTCACATGCCCTCTATTGGCACTCCTAGGAAGTTTTGTTCCGCCTTAGCCTCCGAGTGGACGCCACTGCTCTGCAGTCTGAGATGGAAGGGGAAAGTTGCTTTATGCTGTCTCCCTCCCCTAATTGCCGTTACCCCTGCATGGCACCGAGCTGTTTGCTGGGTTCATATATTTATAGAAAAGGAAGGTGGCAGTTAGTCAGAGATCGATTTTTAAAACAACCAAAGACTGTATTTTTAATAGTTGAAAAATGGTGAGGTGAGATGGAGAAAGGCAAAAAAGGGAGGCTTGACTTACATTTATGTATTTAAAATAATGTTCTGATGGAAAGGAGCCTGTTGTTTTTCTTCCTATTATATTTAGTGGCTTAAAGGAAGAATGAAGCAAAGTGTAGCATTAATTCGCTCATGTAGTTTTATCTCTATGCATAGTTTCCTGTCTGTAAGCCACAAAATGCCCATTCTTCTTGAGTTTTTGTGTTTAAATGAGTTATCAGAAATAATGCAATATGAAACATTTCTGAAAGGATGAAATTTATGAAATTGTGTTTGTATAAATCTGGATTTTTTTGTCTTTTCGTGTGTATGTGTGTGTTGTGCGTTTATGTGTGCTCTCATGTATGCACACACGTGTATGAACACGTGTGCATATGGAGACCCCAGGATGATGTTAGGATCTTTTTTGATTGCTCTTCTGCCTTGTTCTTTGAAGCAGGATCTCCCAATCAGACCTGGAATACAGCTTGCCAGTTCAGCTAGTTTTGCTAGCGAGCTTGCTTCAGCGATCTGTCTACCTTCTGAGGCTAGGGTTGCAGACACCACCTGACGTTTACATGGGTCCTCGGGATCTGAACTCTGGTCCTCTTGCTTGCCCAGCAAGTACTTTAACAAAACAACCCAGCCATCTCACAGCTCATAAATCTCTTTCTTATTTCTTGTTCTTTGATTTATAAAAAGGAAATACTTATTCTTACAATTTATCTCAAATCACTGTTGATATTGATTCTTTGAAATAACTTTGCTTCCTATATGTACAGTTCTGTCGTGGCAAGATATCAATGGCTCAGTTTTAAAATAAAATGAAAAGAAAATCTTGTAACTTCTATGTTCATAAATTTATATCTGTAATGGGAAAGATATAAATAAACCATCTATTCCTCTACAAAGCAAAAATAGTTGTATCTGTAAGTTTTTAATCTCATTTTTTACCAAAGTACATTAGACATCCTCTGGAATGCTCATATCCTCCTCTGCACCTGCCTTTGATATAGCTCTTCTAGAAGAAATTTATTTTCAGTGCCCCTCCCATGTTTAATACTGACTGTCAACATGGCAAGATGCTCATCATCTAGGAGACAAACATCTGGGTATGTATACAAGAGAGTTTTCCAGTTGGGCTAATTCAGGTAAAAAGCCCCAGTCTAAATGTGGGCAACACTATTTGGAATGAATAAAAAGGAGAAAGTAGTCAGACTTGGTGGCACATGTCTTTAATCTCGGCACTTGGGAGGCAGAGACAGGCAGAGCTTTGTGAGTTCAAGGTCAGCCTGGTCTACAGAGGCAGTTCCAGGACAACCAGACCTACACAATGGGACCCAGTCTTAATAAATACATAAATAAAATAAAGAAGAGAAAGCAAATTGAGCATTCATCTCTCTGCTTCTTGACGGCTGATGTAATGTGATAAGCTGCCTCCCATTCCATCTCATGTGCCTTCCTATCAGTGTGGACTGTCTCTCCCTCAGACTGTGAGCTGAAACAGATCCCTCTCTTTAAGTTGCCTCTTTTCAAGTATCTTGTCATGGTAACAAGAAAAAGAAGTAATACAGGCCAAGTTTAGGCTTCCTGTGTTCATATATGCAGCCAGTTATGATCGTTCTCATCTCTGTATGAACCATAGGATATTTATTGTGACCTTTTAGTGATTAAATAATGTAGATTTCTGCCACTTCTACCACATCTAAAAATATGCAGCATAAATACAGATTGAGTATCCTTTCTGTAAATCTGGAGTGCTCTGAAATATCAAAAAGTTTTTGAGTGCTAACATGATGCCTTAGTGGAAAATTGCATACATAACTCCATGTATAGGTCTCGATCAAAATATAGGTGATCTCAAGGGATAAGGGATGACTTAGTGGTTAACAGCATTGACTGCCCTTCCAGAGGACTTGAGTTTTATTCCTAGAACCCACTTATGGCTCACAACTGCCTGTAACTACAGTTCCAGGGGATCTGATGTCCTCTTCTGGCCTCCTAAGGCATTACATGTATGTCGTACACAGACATATGCTGTGGGACAATGGTCTGTATTCTGCCACTTATAGTTTAAATAAACCCTGATTGGCCAGTAGCTGGGCAGGAAGTATAGGCAGGACAACCAGGCAGGAAGTAGAGGTGGGACAACAAGAACAGGAGAATTCTGGGAAGAGGAAAGCTGATTCTACAGTCCTGTCCCAGTCACAGAAGAAGCAAGGTGTGACTCCCTCGCCGAATAAGGTACTGAGCCACATGGCTAACACAGGCAAGAATAATGGGCTAATATAAGTTGTAAGAGTTAATAAGAAGCCTGAGATACTGGGCCAGTCAGTTTATAACTAATGTAGACCTCTGTGTGATTTCTTTGAGACTTAACGACTGCAGGGACCAGGCAGGACAAAAACCCCAACAAGAGACATACAGACTGTTTACTCATACATATAAAATAATAAAATAATTTTTTTAATGTAGGTATTTAAAATATTGTATAAATTGCCTGTAAGCTATGTGTGTAAGGGCTTTATGTGTAATAATATATATGAAACAAATTAAATTTTGTGTTGATGGAACAGTCAACCTGTGTGAAAGCAAGCTGTGACCCATAGGACTTGTTGTGTATCTTACACTTCTTTGTGTTACTTCATGATGTTTGTTTATTTACATAACAGAACGCCAAATGTGGTTTCTACGTGTTTGGGAATTCATGTAAGATTAAAACCTAATTATATTTTGGAATTCACCCCTTTAGATAAGTCTAAGTTGTTTTTATGAAGATTTAGAAATGATTGCCAGAAGAGTTAACAATCGAATTTGTGTAGACATGATATTTTTTATCACTTCAGAAGATCATTGAAGTCTCCTTTAGGTTTACTACTTTTTCATATTTGAAACATAGCTACATATAAATGCACATGGACAGTCAGAGTTCCCAAAACTAATGCTGTTCTTTTCCCTCCTGCCTTTGCCTTCTGAGTGCTGGAATTAAAGGCCTGCACCAGCACCACCCAGCCAGGTTTATTTTTTAAAGTGTGTCTGTGTGTGGGTTTGTTCTTGTGAGTACAGTGTCCACAGAGGCCAAAAGAGGACATCAGATCTGGAGCTGGAGTTAGAGGTGGTTGTGAGCTGCCTGGTGTTGCTGCAGGGAACCAAACTCAGGCCATAGAAGCAGTGATCTTCCTCAGCCACTGGGCCATCTGTCCAGCCTTTATATTACAAAATTCTTTGTGAACATCATTATAGGGGTGTGTGCCTATGGATAATAAGAGCCCTTTAAATAAGCAGAACAAACATTAATGATGAGACGTGTCTGTCTTCCTGGTTTTTATCAGGAATAACAAGTTGGTTGGCCTTTTGCATTATGTTAAATTTGAAGCTGCCTAGGTCTTTGACAACATAATGAGAAAGCTGATAACCACAGGGTGTACATACATTGTATTGGAATGCTCCTTGTAGCTGTTTATGATATATATGTTTTTGGGAAAATGAAAAATGCTAATCTTAAATTTTTAATTTTTTATCTATAGAAAAAGTTTTAGTTTTGTGTATTTTATACAGTACCTGAGTAGTCCTAATTATTTGAATTACTGTTAGCAATTAAAAGTATGAATCCATGTGTTTTTCTTTAAGTAGTTTAATGGTTTTGCTATATATATGTATATATATTCATATATATTCAAATACATTAGAATACTTTGAACGCATTCATGAAATTTGATTTTTAGCTAATATATAAACACAGAATTTGTAGTGGGGTACTATGAAATGTTTCCACAGAACTCCTGTATTTTGTTACCTTATTTATTGTGGTACTAGGGCTGGATGCAGGGTTTTCTGTATGCCAGGCAAGCTCTTTGCCATTAAGGCTTGTCTCCAGACAGAATTCATGTTTTTAAATGAACATTTTTGTTTCAGTTCTTGGCCGTTGTGCTCTGAGACCCAGTTGGTTGTAGGAGTGATATTCCATACACACTTACACACTGTGGGGATGCAGCAGGAAGTGATGTTCCTTACACACTTACACACTGTGGGGATGCAGCAGGGAGTGATGTTCCTTACACACTGTGGGGACACAGCAGGAAGTGATGTTCCACACACACTCAAAGGAGGCTTTGATATATTTAATTTATTGAGAAATGACTACTGTGATTTGGTGAGTTTAGAAAGAATATTTTTATCTTGTGTATTCTCACTATCCAAGTCCATATTCTCCAGGCTTCTTAGAGCAGTGTATTCTGCATCTTCAGTCCGTGAATTTACTTGTGCTACCACCGTGTTTTATCTGATAAAGTCAGTCCTGAATAGAAAAACACATGCAGACAAATTAAGCATATATAGACACCTGAGTGCTATATTTCTAGGATAATTTTAAAAAATTAGACATTTTCCCTCTAATAACTAGAAGTAGTATTTAATCTTTCCATAAATCATTATTTATCTAACCAGTTCATATTAGGTCGGTGCTTTTCTCTGCTCATGGAAAGAAACTACTTTCCAATGAGGCTCAGCCTTCCACATTATTTAGACTCAGAGTGTCAGTAACTGTGGCATACTTGGGTGTTGCACGATGTGAAGTCACATAGATCTTTGCAGTGGTGTGTGAGCTCTATAGTGTCATTCAGAGACTTGTTACCTTAGCACTGTGACTGAATATTTGCTGTTTGATCTGATGGTGACAGTTGTCTTCCTGGCTTAGTTTTAGACTAGTAGCCTGAAATTCAGAGTTGTCACTTCCAACTGAGGAACAGTAACAATCCTGTGTGTGCCTGATGCTATGGAGAAGACATTTTGGGGTTGTTTTCACAAAGCAAAAATTAAAGTCAGACTCAAATTCAGTTGTCTTGGTTTCTACCTTAAGTCATGGTTCCTGACCAGAGTCTCATAGCTTCTTTCCAAGACTTTGTGAGATTGGCATTGGCACTGTTATCCCCATTCTATAGGTGAGGAAACTGAACCTTAGGTCAAATAATCTTCCCAAAGGACTACCTTACCAGTGGTGGTTTGGAGTACCTGAGTGAGAAAAATGTTAGCCGCTACGTATCAACCTCTCCTGTCAGCAGCCTGCTTGTTATCTCTGGATACAGAGAGGTTACAATATCCAGACTGAACTAGGTCATAAATAAGAATCAGATGAGTTGTAGAGTTGGTCAGTGTTGCAGGCCTTGTATTATTGGAAAATTACTGTGGGCGAGGTGTTCAGGAGAGTCTCTGAGGAACTGATAGAAATTCAACATGGTGGCAGCTCATATCTGTAACTCAGGAGGACAAGGCAGAAGAATTACCACCAAGTCAAGGCTACACCAGGGTACATTGTAAATTGGATACACTGTGAGGCCTTGCCTCCAAACCAAAAATAAGACAGGAAGACTAATCTTTTTTTAATAAATGTTTTATGGTTATGACTGTGAAGCTTTTTTTAATTTTTATTTTATGCTCATTGGTGTTTCCCCATGGATATCAGATCTCCTGGAACTGGAGTTACAGACAGCTGTGAGCTGCCATGTGGGTGCTGGGAATTGAACCCAGGTCCTCTGGAAGAGAAATCAGTGCTCTTAACCACTGAGCCATCTCTCCAGCCCCTAATCTTTCTTTTCAGAGAATTTTTGTTAAATGCATAGGCAAGAAAAGTAAAGGAAATGTATTTATTAATCAGCTTTTTACACCATAATGAAATACCTAAGGCAAGTAACCAGTCAAGAAAAAAAAATATATTTAGCTCAGTTTTTAAAGTTGAAAGCCCCAACAGCACTGGACAGCCTCTTTGGCTGCATATTCTGGAGCAAGTGGTTATGTTGATATCGGGAAGCCTGGCACAAGCTTGTAAAGCCACTATACTTCTTTCTAATAATCTTCTTTTAAGAATTAAATCAGAATTTATTAGAAATATCTTAATCCCTTTGTTAGAAATAACATCCTCTCTCAGGAGACCCTACTTAAAAAGTTTCACTAACTCCTGATACTGCCACATGGGGACCAAAGTTTTACCACATGGGTCCTCGAAGGACATTCAAACCATATCTGTACCACAGCAAGGAACATGATGTTAGCATATCTCCCTGAGTTCGAGGTCATCCTAGTCTACGAAGCAAGTTCCAGGACAGCCAAGAGCTATTACACAGAGAAATCCTGTTTCAAAAAACAAAACAAAAAAAGACCAGTTTGTAGGATCTTGTTTATGAATGAAGAAAGAGAAGGCTGGCTGCTGTCAGGAAGCTGCTGGCAGATAGATGGTGATGAAGCTTAATTCTCAACAGAGGGCTTTGAATCTTCTCTGTGGGTGTTGTGGCAGAGAGAGCCATAACAAGGATTGTTTGTTTGCAGTGCTCTAGAAAGGGCCCCGGGATATCATTTTCTCCCCTGAATTTAGGTATAGAATTGTAAGTATCTGTGTCTGAAATCTTATCGAAACCAGAAAAACAAGAAATCCCATGGAGAATTTGAAACTTAAATAGCTTTCTCTTCCAGCACATTTAAACAGAGTGCTGGCAAGTCTGTGTTCACTAGAGAAAGAGTTTGAAAAGTTTAGTGATTTCTCATGTCCTTTCTGTATTCCATTCTTAAATTTATTATTATTATTATTTAAACTTCTGTTAAATTTTTTTCCATACAATTTATTTTCATTGTATTTTTCCCATACTTCAATTCCTCCCAAATCCTCCTCACCTCTGAACCCACCCAACTTAATGCCCTCTCTCTCAAAACAAAGACAAAAACAAAACAGAAAAGAAACAAACAAAACCTCCACCAAACCACAAAAATGTAAATCAACATAAGCAAAATATCAATAAGACTAAGACAGAAAATGCCCAAAGCATAGTGAGACATAAAGTCTCCAAAAGCACTATTGAGTTTGTGTTGGCCAACTCATTGCTGCTTAGTGCGCAGCCTGCTGTGAGGTGTGGCTACTATACCGAGGGAGACTCCATTAGAGAAAACTGATTTTCCTTTGCTACTGGTTATCGGTTGCATGTAGTGTCTTTGTTAGGTGCTGTAGCCCATGCCCACTTCTTCCTCTCAGCTGGCTTGAACCTGTTCCAAGTCCTGGGCAAGCTGCCACAGTCTCTGTGAGTTCGTATGTGCATTGGGGTCATTCATTACCCCTGGCTCTTACAAAGATTATTATTTTTTTTAGGACAAGGTCTCATGTATCTCTGGACAACCTCACTTGCTATAGAGCCAAGGATGACCTTGAACTTCTGATCCTCCTGCCTGGCTTAGGTAGTACTAGGGTTCAAACCCAGGGCTTTGTGCTTTGCTAGTCAAGTGCTCTACACCCCCAGACCTCTATTCTGAAACCTTGGATGTGCTAATTTCTTATTATAAAAGAATGTTATTGTATCTAGCTTCAGTACTGCTCACCTTCCGTGGATAAAAGCTATTCCCATGACAGGACAGTTTTTCAGGCTTGCTTGTTTTTTTTAAAGGTCACTCTGCCCTACTTTGTGCGGTCACATGGCAGAGCTGAGGCTCCCTCTGTAAATGGGCTTTGTGGTTGTGTGGGTCATGATGTAACTGCTGCTCCACTTACTGCTGATGGTTCTCTTCCAGGCAGACTGCCCTTGAAGCCCGTTCAGAAGTAGAATCTGCTGTGCCTGGTGGAGACACTGAGGCTATAGTAAAGTCAGCGAGAGCTGCAGAAAGCTTGCCCCCTTGGGGAAGGCGCCTCTTCCAGTTGTGTAAACATGCTTATATCTGCTGTAGTTACGTAATGATCTGACTCAAATGGGACAACACAGCCTCCGACATTTTTACTCAGTAATACCGGACTGAACTGAGTTGTGCCCTTGCATGCTTGTGGGAGTGATGGAGTCTTGATATAAGTACTGTTTACCTCAGATTGTTGCTTTCAAAAATGAGATATTTGGATCTCTCTCCATTTCACTCCTTCAACCACAACTATGACTCAAAGTTATTCCAGTGTTGTGGGCAACTCACAGTTAGAATCCAGCAGAAAATTAGAATTGAATCTAACATCTTTTTGCTATGTCGTAAAGCTTTTGTATGCATAGAACTTGTGTGTACTGGTGAGAACTAAGGACTTCCCAGTCCCAGGGTCTCACTTCTCAGTGGCTTTGCCCTTTGCCTCTTCATCGTCATTGCTGTGACCTTGCTGCTGCTCTCCCTAGGCGCACCTATGTGGGCAGTATGCCTGGTCGCATCATCAATGGCTTAAAGACTGTTGGAGTTAACAATCCAGTGTTCCTGTTGGATGAAGTTGACAAGCTGGGGAAAAGCCTACAGGGTGATCCCGCAGCAGCTCTGCTTGAGGTAAGATCTAGAAAAGTCCCTATGAAATCATACTTGTGTGTGAATGAATGAGCATAGGCCATACCCAAGGCACATACATATTGGTGTGCAGTTGCTTTTAAGAAAAACAGTAGAACACAGACTGAAGTCTGGAGCTAGTTAACATCTACATACAAATCAAAAATTCTGTCCTCTTTGGGATGTCTTTTTCTAAACTTTTATGCAGTAAAACAAATTTATAAGTGCTTGTTCACAGATCTAAGTAGTAAGCTTATTGCAGAAAGAAGGTTCGATCCTATGCCTGTGCTTTAGCCTCTAAAAGGCTTTGGTAATTTGTTCCATTTTCTACGTTGCTTGGCATAGCCAGGCACAGTGGTACAGGCCTGTAATTGTAGCTGCTGAGAAGGCTATAGAGCAAGATCTTGACGGCAAAGGGAAGCAGAGGACAGGGCAGGGCAAAAGAGGGTGTTCAGACCTGCAGAACAGCTCATTCCTCTGTGCAGACTGCTATAGCAAATTGAGGTTCTGTCTTTACTTTCTTGATCCCACATCTTCCTTTATGTATTGGTTTCTAGTTTGTCGAGTGTGGGAGCGTCTCACAGCTGAGCACGCTGTCCTCGCTGCTCTTCTTTTGCTGGTTTCCACCGCCCTGAGGCTCTTCTGTTCCCCTCACAGTCTGTACTCTGCTCTCAGCACAGCCAGGCACTCCAGATGCTCCAGGTCTTAGTCTTCCGGTTGGAACCTACTGCTTCCCGACTTGTCCTTCACCTCCCACCATGCTGAATTTCCTGCCTTCCCAGTCTGTGTATTGGTTTACCTCACTCTGTGTTGTGTTGTTAATTTACAGGAGTTTCTGGATCAAGATCATCTGCTTTGTATTTTTAAATGTAAATTTTAAAGCATCTTCATGTTTTCCACAAACTTGCTTGGTAATTTGACCACACGTGGAATTTTGGTTGGGAATAATTTCTTTGAAGGGTGTCCTTTGTCCCCGTGACTTTCTGGTTTTTAGTGTTGCCATTGTTAAGTCTGAAGTCATTCTGTTTCCATCCTGCTTTACTCTCTGGAATGTGTGGAAGTTCAGCCAGCAGGGAAAACTCGGTCAGCCTAACTTTGAAAACCAGTGCTGAGTCAGGGCTCCACGAGTTGGACCTCACCTCGCTTGGTTTTGCTGTGTAAGCACAGCACAATTTTGGAGAAACATTTTTGATATCAGTAACTAAGCCCTGTGAGTACAAGACCTAAGGAATGTCTACACTGAGTATCTTTACAAAGAACATAGGACTTTATCTGTCAGAAGGGTTCTTGTTGACTTAGGAACAATGCTCAATATAAGCTAGGCAAGTGGTTCTCACCCTTCCTAATGCTTCCACCTTTTAATACAGCTGCTCATGTTGTGGGGATCCCCAACCATAAATTTACTTCATTGTTACTTCAAAACTTGAATTTTGCTACTGTTATGAATTGTAAACACCTGTGGCTTTACATAGTCTTAGACTGTCCCGTGAAAGGGTTGTTCGACCCCCAGTTTGAGAATCACTGGTCTGGGAAGAATGACTGAGGTAAACGTGTGGGAGTGGGGATTTGGCCTGGCCCTAAAATTGCACAGAAGCTCTTAGGCTTTTGTAGAGTACAAGTGACATCTCTCACAAGGATGATCTTATGGTCTAGAGACAATGCTCAAGGTTTTGAGGGGAAAGGGTCTGGGATAAGTAAAACAGATTCTGGGCGACAACATAGAGTTCTGCCCATCAGGCAGCAAAGAATTACCAGGTTGTAAACTGCATCCACTCGATGCACTCCAGGAGGAGGTTAAGCATTTTTTCCTTTGAAGGATGGGTATGAGTTTAACTTTCCTGGTTTTGCACTTTCACCCTCTAGAAACACTTGGAATCTTCTCTTTCTTTCAGTGTTGTTCAGTTTTATACTATATATACATATATAGTATATATTAATATGCATATATAATAGCCTTATATACATTATGTATATTATATAATAACCTGCCTGTTGTGGGTCCCTTCCCAGGCATTTTTGCTGATTCTTTAAAGAATCCTTGAATTTTTCTTGTCCTTCATTTTAGAAGATTTTCTTTCATTCTTTTATTGATAACTTTTCCCTCCTTTTTGTTAGAGCTTAACTTTTTATTTCTCTTTTATATGTGTGACTTTTGTGGCACTTGACATGGCATACACCATGTTTGTGCCTGGTACCCATGAGGGCATTGGATGCCTGTAACTGGAGTTACAGATGCTTGTAAACTGCCATGCAGGTGCTGGGAAGGGAGTCTGGGTCCTCTGCATGTGCAGCAAGTGCCCTTGACTACTGAGCTGTGTCTCCAGCCCAGAGGTGTTAGACCTTTAGTCGCCATGTCTCTTTTTCCTGGGATTCACCACTTTAAGTTTTGTTCTGCTTTCTGCGAGAACTTCTTCAGCTTTACCCATGGGGCGGGGGGGCG
>LOEQ01003095.1:153235-166744 GCA_001685075.1 Bramus lutescens | reverse complement strand
AAAAAAAAAAAAACCTAGTTTCCAGGACAGGCTCCAAAGCTACAGAGAAACCCTGTCTCGGGATAAATAAATAAATAAATACATACATACATACATTCATACATACATGCATACTTCTTTCATGGGGCTGGAGAGATGACTGAAGTTAAGAGCACTGCTGCTCTTGCAGAAGACCCAAGACTCTTCAACTATCAGAAAAAGGTTTTGGCCAACACTGAAGTTTCTTACTCAAGACCCGAGTTATACAGACAGGGCACGGTAGTGTAGGTTCTGTTCCCTTTTTCAGTGTTTACGTCTTCCTTCATCTCATCAGTCCTTTCCTGCCCTTGGATTATATTGAAAATCTGCCCCTATCAACAGCTCGAGGTTACTGTTGGGGAGTATGGATTTCAGGGACACTTTTCAGACACTGGCCTGCTGGTAAAGCTTTAGGGCTTTCATGGCCTTCTACAAACTTAAATTAAAAATTTTAGGCCCAAGGTTGATAGCTTCTACAATAAATCCTTTGTGTTTGGTGGCAGCAAGTTGTGTCTAAACATCTGCAATCAGACCATATTCTAATGTTGAAATGATCGTTGTTACTCATGTCTGCCCATATTCTGAAGATGTCTCAATATTTCCTTCTGGACCTGATGCTTCAACTGATGGACCAGTTGTTCCTGTATGGGTCCTGGCCTGGCTCAGGGGCACGGTGTTTGCCTGTATGTGCAGATGGGGGAGCTGCAATAAAGGGAAAACCAGCCTTTCTCAGCTACTTGAGGTTCTGCTGGGGCTTTTTAAATACTGTGCATGGTCTTTGCTGCCAAGCTAATCCAAATAATTGTCTGGAATAGTTTCTGAATCTCCACTATAGAAAATGAGTTTTGTTGAGTAACTCCTGTAAATTCTTTGAGAAACTGGGGTACAGATTCCTCTGGTGCCAAACAGGATCATATGGCTTGGAGTGTGTTGGTTCATTCAGTCCCTAGCACTGCTGAATCCGTACTGTATGCCTTGATCTAAATCAGATCTTCAAACTGAGGAGAACTTGTGACCAGTGTGTCGTCTATTGGTTGAGACAGACACATGGAGATATCTATTTGCGTCGCAGGTAGTGCTGAGTGTCATGAAGGCAGTTGGAGTGTGTCGTGGATTTTAAGTATATTCACCACCTGTGCATTCCTTTTCCTCCCCTTCCCTCTTTCTGAGGCTGGCTTATTTCATTCAATATGACTATTTGTTTTCAAATAAACTGCACAATTTTATTTTTCCAAAGCTCCACCCATCTGTTGACAATACCAAGCTCAGCCACTGTGCCCAGCCGCAGCAATGGGTGNGGTGTGAGAGCACCGCCGTGGCCTGTGGCCTGGGCTCTGGGAAATACCCACGCGGAGCAGAGCTTCTCATTCAGCGGTTCTGCTCTTCATCTTGGAGGAGCCCCATATTGATTTCCATACTCTCTGGCCTAACTTATGTTCCCACCAGCAATAACTAGGGGCTAGTTTTTAAAGTTTATGTCAGCAGACCTTCATTTTTTATAGGTACTGTGGCTTTAAAAAGTGCTTTTAATAAATTGAAACAAAATTAATTTACCTTGACATCTAAATTCATCTGAATAAAAAAGGAAGGTTACAGATATGTTTTATTTTCATAATTGTTACTCAGATTGAAATGTGACTCACAGTTATAACTTTCTGCTGTACTACAGGTTATTGTGTAGAATGCTTGGTGGGCAAACAGTAATAAAGCACACTTTGTAATATTTATGTTGTATTACCATCCCAAAATAATGAAGAAAATATTGACAGAAAGAAAATAAATTATTGAGAACATGAAGATTCTTTGGATATTTAATCCACAGGTTCTTCCATTTATTGCTAGTTTTTAAAGATTTTTAATTTTTTATTGCATCATATTTATGTGGGCATGCATACATGTGTGCCCCTGAGTGTCAGTGGAGGTCAGAGGACAATCTGAGGGAATTGTGTCCTTCTCCCACGTAGGTCTGTGGAGCAAATGCAGGTCATCAGGCTTGGAGACAAGGACCTCACCCATGAGCCATCTCGCCAGCCTTTTACATTGTTTTCTATTATCATCATTATCTTTTTTCCTTGTGGCTGTGGGACTTGGTCCATGCTTGCTTGCTGAGCTCTCCACCAAGCTATCCCTCCTCCTCCTCCTTCCCAGCTTTGTTTCTTTCTTAAAAAGGAGTCTGAAGCCTGTGGTTCACAGCTTTTATCCCAGCACTAGAGAGGTAGAAGCAGGAGGATCGATCTCTGGGCCAGGCCAGCCTGGTTTATGGAGCAAGGTTCAGGACAATCAGGGCTACACAGAGTAAACCCTGTCTCAAAGAAAGAAAGAAAAGCAAGTTTGAAAGTGTGCAGGCTCAGATGCTTAGTCCGCCCTGTTAGTAACTTGACTCTCATTTCCTTTGGCGTGCTTTCTTTAGTTGTGAAAAGGGTTTTCTGGAAAAGAGTAACCTAAAACTGACAGCACAAATTATGCAGTTACATATATTCTGCTTTTTCTGATTTTTAAAAATGCTCAGTTTTGCCCTTTCTGGTTTCCACTGAGAAGACTCTCCTATCTTCTGTATTTAATGGTCTAGTTTTAAGAGATATAATACTGCTGCCTTACAAAATAACAAAGGTACTTATCTCATTTTTTAAAAATTGTGTGAGGGGCTGAAGAGATGGCTCAGCGGTTAAGAGCTCTTACAGAGGACCTGGGTTCAATTCCCAGCACCCACATGGCAGCTCACAACTGTCTGTAACTACAAGATCAGACAGACATGTAGGAAAAACACCAATGCACCATAAAATAAAAATAAATAAATAAGTAATTGTGTGTGAGAGAGAAAAAGACACATGATGCGTGTGTCTGTGGAAGCCAGATGTCAACATCAGGTCTCTTCTGGTGCTTTCCACCTTATTTTTTGAGAAAGAGCCTCTCATCGAACCTGCAGTTCACTTGCCTAAATCCTGTCTGCCAGTAACTCCAGTGCTGGAATTACAGGTACTCCACCACCCTCAGCTTTATGTGGATGGTGAGAATATATACTCAGGTCCTCCTGGTTGTATAACAAGGTCTGAACTGACTGAGCCATATTCCCAGTCCCCTCCCTCTTTTTAACGTTCTGGGGCTCAAGCTCATGACCTCACACATACATGCTTAGGCAAGTGCTCTAATCATTTTACTTTTTAAAGATTCAGGGGTAGGGGAGAGACAGGGTCTCTCTATTATACAGCTCTGGCTGTACTAGAACACACTATGTAGACCAGACTGGTCTTAAAAGATGTATTTTTTAATTATGTTTTATGTGTCTGTATGAGTAAATGACACGTGTATGCGGATGCCCATGAAGGTTTTGAAGAGGTTGTAGATCTCTTGAGGTGGAGTTACAGGCTGTTGTGAATCACCCATGCGGTGCTGGGAGCTGAACTTCTGCAAGAGCTGTATGTGCTCGTAGCTGCTTAGCCATCTCTCTAGCCTCCAGTAGCTCACCTTTCTTTCTGTTTATCTATTTATCTATCTATTTATCTATCTATTTATCTATCTATCTATCTATCTATCTATCTNTGAGCCACCATGTGGTTGCGGGAATTGAACTCAGGACCTTTGGAAGAGCAAGCATTGCTCTTAACCTCTGAGCCATCTCTCCAGCCCCCCCTTTTTAAGATTTATTCATTTATTAAGTATACAGTATTCTGTCTGCATGTATGCCTACAGGCCAGAAGAGAGCACCAGATCCTACTACAGATGGTTGTGAGCCACCATGTGGTTGCTGGGAATTGAACTCAGGACCTCTGGAAGAACAGTCAATGCTCTTAGCTGCTGAGCCATCTCTCCAGCCCCCAGTATCTCACCTTTTAAAGCAGGGTTGATATCTTTGAAAGATTTAGTTAATTTTTTAGTTGCCATGTATGTTCTCTCCGTGCCAAAATAAGATCTGAATTCATGTATGCTGCCAGGGCAAGTGAAGAGTCAAAAGATGGCCAAGTATAAGCTTGCTCTAAACCCATCAGTTGAATAGCTTTTGGGGCGATCACACCCCCCAAACCAAAAGGCTATTGCTAACTCCCTGAAACCCTGGAATGGCACCCTCAGCTCTAGGTTGGCTACTGTCCTGGTTTGCTTTCTGTTGCTGTGATGAACACCATGACTTAGAGCAACTTGAAGGGGAAAAGCTTATTTGGCTCCCCCATCCATGTAGTCCATCATCAAGGAAAGCCAGACAGGGCCTCAAGGTAGGAGCCGAAACAGAGACCACAAAGGAACACTGCTTACTGGTCTGCTTCCGGTGGCTTGTACAGCTTGCTTTCTTATATGAGCGAGGATTACCTGCACAGAGCTGTTCCCACACAACATCGAGCATTAATTGAGAAAATGCCCCACAGACCAGTTTGATAAAAGCAGTTCCTCTGCTGAGGTTCTCTGTTTCCAGGTAATTCCAGTTTGTCTCAAGATGACAGAAACTAAGCAGCACATTGACTCCTTATCTACTTGATACACAGTCTGACACACGCTGTTAAGCCATAATATCTTTCCTTTCTTCGTCCCCAAGATCTCATGTTTATATTAATATCATAGTATAAAACACAGTCCAACTTTCAAAAGTCCCACAGTCTTTAAATTTGTCCAATGATGTAAAAGTCTTAAGTCCTCTTTAAAACTCCAGTCTTTTAACTGCGAGTTCCTGTGAAATCCAAGTTAAGTTACATACTTGTTTTAAAGCAGATGAACTAGAGCGAGTTAATCAGATCAGACTAAACCCAGCCCAGCCGCAGAAAGAGCGCATTATCGCAGCCTGTGCTCGCTGTCTCCTGCGCTCCAAAGGCTGCAACAGTTCCACTTCTCAGCCTCAGTCATCACAGCCGGGCTCAGAGCTCCGCCCATACCTGCCACTGTCCTCCGTGCTCATCCCATGTGTGTGCTGGGGTGTTCCCCCAATGGCCTCTCCTGACCTCTTAGAGCGCCAAGCGTCAGTGGCTCTCCACAACCCATTCAGTCCTGCAGCTTTCATGCTGCCGAAAACAACACCATGTGGGAGACCAAGTTCAGATGCCAGCTTGGGATGCATCCATGGCCCACTCTGGATCACACCTCTGTGCTGACCCTGAGGAAACCCTTCCCAGAAGATTTCACCTCTATTATTTTGGTCTCTTCTTAACTGTGGCTTATTCTTCAGCCCTAGTTGTCGCACATCGTTTGACACAGTAAAGCGAAAGTTCTAGTTACGATGTATCTCATGAATGGCCCTGGCAGAGTATTTGCTTCCCTCTGAAACTTCACAGGCCAGGTCTCCATTATCTGTATGTCTCTCAGCATTTCTGGCTTCCAAGCTCCCATAGCAGTTCATTCTACTTTGAGAAATGGCTTTTCCAGCCCAAAGTTCCAAAAGCCTTCCCCAGTCCTCCCTAAAACCAGTATGGACACCATGACCAAAAGCAATTGGAGGGAAGAAAAGGTTTATTGTATTTCCATATCCTAGTCCAAACATTTCCTTAGAAGGCCCAGGCCCATCTGCCCTGGGGCAGCACCCCTCACAACCAAGAAAATGCCCCACAGACATGCCCACCAACCAGTCTGACAAAGGCACTTCCTCAGTTGAGACTCCTCTTCCCAAGGAACTCTACTTTGTATCCCATGGACAGAAACTAACCAGCACAGCTGCTCAGCTGGATAAGCCACCCGCAACTGAGCGGTTCCCACAGAGCCAGTGTGGCCAAGACAAGCTTAGTGAGTCATTCTGAGAAGACGTTTGAAGAGTCCTGTGCTCGGTAAACAGCATTGTTAGGATGCCTCGGTGATACACACATTCCATGCAGTTCTTTCCAAATTCCAATTGCCTTGGTGTGCGGTTTTGATTTTGAAACAGGAGTTTACTGTCTCACTATGCTACTGAGGCTGACCTCAAATTCACAATTCTCCTGCCTTAGCCTCCCAGTTGCTAGGGTTAAGGCATTTGCCACCATACCTGGTACAACATCCTATTTAAAAGAAATGAAAAAGAGAGTCTTCAAGTCACATAGAATTGAAAGAAAAAGTAGATAAGTCTTGGGGAAGAAGTAAGTAGTTTTTCATCTTTGGGCTTGTGAGACTAATGCCGTCCTGCACATGAAGTCCTCACAGGCAGTTCTTTAGATATGCACGTGGGTGGGAATGGAATGGCAGGATATATTGTATTTCATGTTGTAGTTTTTAAAGAACTGCCAAACTGTTTTTTTCTGACTTGGGCCTTGTTGACTTCAAAACTTGCTACACTGCTGTCATAATTGAAATAGTATGATATTGGCCTAAGAACAGAAGTACAGATAAATGTAATGAAGTAGAGACACAAAGAATAAATGCTACCATGATGAACTGTATTTTAGCAAGGACTCCAAGCCCATACAATTAGGAAAGGATGCTCTTCAACAAGTGGTGTTGGGAAATCTTGATGTCCACATGTCACCAAAGAATGAAGCTTAGCTCGGACGTCTAGTGCTGGTATGAAGTGGAAGCGGACCAAGCTCTAAACTGGAGAACCTGCTGTAAACTTACCTTTAAAGGAGCCCCGGAGGACTTTCACTGATACTGTAGTTGACACTGTTACAGAAATGCCACCAGAAGTAGGAACCAAAAGAGAAAAGTGAACTGACCATCATCACAGTTAAAATTTTGTGTATTGGACTGGGAAGGTGGCCTGGGGGGTAAAGTGCTTGCTGCCAATCCCGACAACCTGAGTCCCATCCCTGGGACCCAGCTGATGTGCGGAGAAAACTGACTCCTGCAAATTGTCCTCTGACCTTCATCTATACACTGTGGTAAGCATGTGCACACACATGCGTGAACGCACACACAGTAACTAAAAATAAATACAGTTTTTAGAAATTTGTATATAAAATGACATAATTAAAAGGAAAGCAGGGCTGAGTAGGAAAAGGTTCTTACTACCAATCTGACAACCTGAGTTGAACCCTGACCCCTGCTAGTTGTCCTCTGACCTCCATACCTGCACCGTGGCCTACATCCATCTGTACACATCCACACATAAAGTAAGTTTAGAAAATTATAAATGAAAGTGAACAAAGTCTACACAGTGGAATGAAACACTTGTAAGTTGTACATGATAAAGAATTGATACCCAGAGCATATAAAGAACAACAATGTAATTGCATAGAAACAGTCCAGTTAAAAACAGGCCAAGTATTTGAGTGGATGTTTATTTAACAAAGATGTACAAATGGTCCGTGAAGACATGAAAAGATGCATAAGATTATAGTTCACTGGGTAAATAATGCACATGAGAGCTACAGTGAGAGCCACCGCATGCTTAGACTGGCTATAATAGCATTAAAGGATGTGTTAGTTTTGGCAGAAATGTGGAGAAATTAGGACAGCTCTGCATTTCTGTGACGTGGTGGTGCAGCCACTTTGAAAAGAACGTGGCAGTTCTTCAAAATAATTGAAAATAGAACTGTAGTAATCCAACAGTTCTATTCCTGGGTATTGTGTATACCTGAGGAGAAGAGCACACGTGTATAGTCATGTTCATAATGGAGTTATTTCCATAAGCTAAAAGGAAAAAACAATCCAAATGTCTACCATCAAATTAAGTGAGAAACAATGTGATATGTGAGAAGGAGAAATGGATAATTGTAGTTTAACACAGTGGTTCTCAACCTCTGGGTCCAGAACCCTTTGGGGGTAAACAACTGGTTCACAAAGGTCACATATCAGATATCCTACATATTAGATAATTACATTATAATTCATAACAGCAACAAATTTCTAGTTTTAAAGTAGCAATGAAAATAATTTTATGGTTCCTTACCACAGCATAAGGAACTGTACTAAAAGGTCACAGCATTAGGAAGGTTGAGAGCCACTGGTTTTACAGGTTCACTTATGCTAAAGATGATAGAAAGTTTGCGTATAGATAATGGTGATGCCATGGATGTATTTGGTGTTCCCAGAGTGTTCATTTGCCTGTTAAAATGATAAGCACTGAGCTACACATTTTCCTCAGATAGAAACAACTTCTAGCAAAGGATGCAAAGAAACTTTCTGAAAGTCTGTTTGCAACCAAAAGAGCAGAACTTCCCTGCCTGGTAGTCTGACCACAGGCAACTTTGAGTAGAGAGTGAGAGAGCAAATGTACCTCCACTGAATGCTTTGTAGGATTTGCCCCAAAGCCTTGTGTGTTGGTCCTTTCCTTCCACATTGTTTGAGGCAAGGTCCCTCTACACACAGCTGTCTGTCTCTCCTCCCATCTCCCCAGAGGGGTATGCAGGATTACAAATGGTCATTTTACGAGTCTGGTTTTTATGTGGGCTCTACAGATTTGAACCCAGGTTGCCAGGCTTGCACAGTGAGCACTTTACCCACTGAGCTATCTCCCCAGTCTCACCCCCTTTGGAGACAGGGTCTCACCATGTAGTCCTGGCTGACCTCAAGCTCATAGAGATCTTCTTCCCACCTCTGCCTACTGAGTGTCGGAATCAGTGTGCCACCATGCCAGCAAACCCCCTAAATTTTTAAAACCCAAACTACATCCATTGTTCTTAGAAGTTAAAAAGTGTCTACTGTAGTTGGACTAGCATTCATGGGACATTGGGTTTGATTTCCAGCACAATAAGAAGAAGATCTTTCCTTTGCTCTTCCCTCCTCTCTCTCTCTCTCTCTCTCTCTCTCTCTCTCTCTCTCTCTCTCTCGCTCAGACTGGTTTTTGACTCCTGGCCTGATGTGGTTTTACTGTCTCAGCTTTGCACGTAGGTATGAGTGTAGATGCACACCATCATGTCCAGCTCAAGTAATCTGGTCTCTAGATTTGCTGCTCTTTGCCTTGTCAAGAAACTCCTAGGCTACCGGTGGCTTTTCTCAACCAGCCTGTGGCAATCAGTCTGGCTGGGNAGGCCTGATACACCTGTGGCAGCTGTGGATTCAGGTGATAGGTTTCATCTCCCAGCATCTGTTTCCCTGGGCACAGAATGGAGAATTGGATCAGCTCAATCCAGATTTTAAGATTTTAAATATCATGCTTTTCTCATGTGCTTCTTGAGTTCCCAGTCCTTCCCAAATTCCATAACCTCAGGAGGTGACCTAGGTGTTATCAGAAAGCTTTGCCTAAGGACAACATGTTAGTATGACACAAACAGTACCATTTCTATGGAAATTACCTGTCTGTGGACTGCTCCGGGCCATAGTTAGCGGTGTGCAGTGCTCTTGTACACTGTCGGTTCAGCCTTCACCTGCCCCAGACATTAAAATCCTGCTTTTTTTGGAAACAGATACACCTTTCATAATCTCTGAAACATTATGCCCAAAGACCAAGAAATGTAGCTTTTAAACGTATGCAGCTGGATTTGGATAAGCAAGGTAGAGAATAAAAAACCTAAGATTGTCTGCCCCAGCAAGGATGGAATGCAGGAGCTATCTTTTGGTGTGTCATCAAAAATACCCACAGCTCTTACATTAAAGGGAATAAGAGATAGTTTATTTTAGAGCCATTATGGGTGACCATGAACACAGATTGTGTTGCCCTAAATTCCATGTTCCAATGTAGAAGCAGTTTCATAGGGTTTTTTTATAGTTGTATAGAACAAACGAAGTCATAAATCAAGCTAACTTTAAAATACATTGGTGGGCCAGGCGGTGGTGGCCCACACTCAGGAGGCAGAGGCAAGTGGATCTCTGTGACTTCAAGGCCAGCCTGGTCTGCAGTGTGAGTTCCAGGACGGCTAGGACTGTTACACAGAGAAACCCTGTCTTGAAAAAAACAAAAAACAAAACAACAACAAAAAATTGGTAGTTCCATCACAGAGATAGATACATCAAGATGAGGGAAAGTTTTCTGTAGGCCCAAGATGCTATCTGATGACATCCTTAGCTCTTGGATCAGTGGAAACTAGTGTTCCCCTGTTGACAGCTTCTACAAGATTTTTGGTGGTGTTGGTTTGGCTTTTTTGTTTTATTGTTGTTGTTTTGATTTCACAAGGTGTTTGTTCAGATACAGACTGAGGCAAGGAACGGCTGTTCAGAGGCTAAATAAAACTAGCTCAAGGCAAAGTAAATTAGCCTCTGAACCTACAAAATTCCAATCTTCACAGCACTGAGCTTCATTCAGATCAGCCCACCGATCTCTGCAGACACGGAAGTGCCTTTCCAGGAGGTTTTGTTCATAGCTGGACACAGCTTCTTTTCCGAAATTTTCATTCACAGATGTTGGGTTTGTGACAGCTTGGGTGTGGCTCAGTGGTGAAGCAGTTGCCTAGCATTTGCTGGTTGATTCCCAGCCCCAAGACAGGTCACCTGCTTGGACAGATCACCTTACGGAGGTACCGTTCTAATGAAAGATTTGTTTGAAAGGCAGTACTCTGGGCTTTTAGAGACCTGAGGTTTATACTCTAGAATCTTTCTCTTTACCTCTCCTCTTTTTTTTTTTTAAGACAAAGTCTAATGTAACCCAGGCTAGCCTCAGACTCAGTATGTATCCATGAACTTTGGCTACTCTTGCCTCCTGTGCTAGAATTACAGGCATGTGTCACCACCTTCTTTTTTCCTAATGTGGTGCTAGGATCCGGATTGCATGTGTGATAGACAAGCACCCTACCAAATGAGTTACGTTGCCAGCCCCTTCCTCACCTTCCAGAACCTCCCCTTCTTTGCCCCTAATGATTTTTCGATAGCTTTGAGACCTGCTTTCATCAGAATCATGTTCAGTGGCAGAAGAAAAGGGGAAGGACACACCTGCAAGTCTCTCAGCAGTAACTGACAGCTCCTGCTGAGGGCTCTGTAGCTGGAGACAGTTCAAGAGTGTGCCTGGTCCCTGGGAAATTCATCCACTCCAGCTCTGCCTGCATCTGTACCAGCATCCACATTGGAGCCCCCTGTGTTGTGTGCTTCCCTGCTACCTTACTGCAGTGCAGTGTCTTGAATTTTCTCTGACCATCTTGGCCATATTCTGAATTAACTTAAAACAGTCTGGATTATCTATCAAAAAGGCTTGAAGATGTCCTGGAAGATAGTGAGACAGTCCTTAAAAACTTCAACTTCCTTTTGTTTTCAAACCATTTGAACAGGGAGAAAAAAGTTAATTTAGTGTGTATATACAGTGTATCTTGATCAGACCCACCGCAGCTCTCCGCCCTCACCCTCTAGAGCTCCCTCCGGCACATCCCCTTCCTGCTTTCACATCTGTAACCCACTGAGTCCAGTGAGTGCTGCCTAATGGATTTTGTCAAGTGCCTTTTCTGCATCTACTGAGACAGCCATGTTCTGTCTTTTGAGTCTCCTTATATAATTTATAACATTTATTGATTACATGTATTGAACCATCCCAGCATCTTAGTTAGAGTTAAGTACAACTTGATCATGGTGAATGATCTTTCTGATATGTTCTTGAATTCAATTTGCAGGTATTTTGCCAAAAAAATTGCATCTAAGTGCATTAGAGAAATTTATTTTTTATCTATCTTTAGTATCAGGGTAATATTAGCTTTGTAAAAAAAAGGGGAAGTTAGTGATATTTCTTTCTTTGCTATTTTATTGACTAGTTTTAGACATATTATTGTTCTTTGAAGGTCTAGGGAAATACACCTGTGAATCCATCTGGGCCTAAACTTTTTCAGTGTAGAGAGATTTAATTACTACTTCAATCTCACTGCTTGGTACAAAATTTGTTTAAATTGTGTAATCTCGACTTGGCTTAATTTTTATAGGTCATATGCATCTAGAAATTCATCCATTTCTTATAGATTTTCCAATCTAGTAGAATATATACTTCTAAAGTAAGACCAAATGGTATCTGGATTCTACTAGCATTTCAAATAATGGCTTCCTTTTCATTCCTAATTTTATTAATTTAGGTCTTCTCTCTCTTGGTTTGTTTGGCTAAGGGTTTGTCAATATTTTCAAAGAACCAGTTTTGTTCCATTGATTCTTTGTGTTCTGTTTGTTTCCATATCATCAGTTTTGGCCCTGACCTTAATGATTTCTTTCTGTTTACTGTCTTGGGGGTTGTCTTGTTTTTCCAGGGCCCTAAGGTGGATCATTCATTATTTATTTGTAACCTCTCTGATTTCTTCATGTAGACATTTAGAGCTATAAACTTCTTTTCCTCGGTCTGTTTTCCTCACGTCTTATAGGTTTGGGAATGTGTTTTCATTTTCATTTGATTCTAAGATTTTTTTTGTTATGTTCTTGACTCCTTTAGAGACTCATCATTCAATAGGGCATTAATCTCTAGGAGTTTATATATGTTCTAGTGCTTCTCTTACTGTTGGTTTGTGGTCTTATTCCATTCTCATGAATATGAGGAATTATTTCAATTATCCTCTGTTTGTTGAAGCTTGCTCTGTCCTAATAGATGATCTATTTTACAGAAAGCTCCATGGGTTTCTGTGAAGAATGTGTATGCTGCAGTGTGTCAGTAGAATGTTCTATAGTGTCTGTTTAGTTCATTCGATCTGTAATCATTCAATTACATAGTTCTCTATTTTTAATTTAAAAATTTTTACGTTACTTAATGTATTTGAAAAAGAGATGCCACGGGAGGCATTTAGGACAGCAAACAGTTAAGATTAGGAAAAGAATCCCCCCTGTCATAACTGAAACACTAAATATATAAAACAAAAAGTATACTGAAAGAAGCAAGTAAGAAACACCAAGCTACACAGACACAGGCCCATCAGAATAGCAACAGATTAATCAGCTGAAACTTTAAAAGCCAGGAGGGCCTAGACAGATGTAGTTCAAATTCTGAAAGACAGTAACTACCAACCCAGACTACTATACCCATCGATTCTATCTGTCATAATTGAAGGAAAAAGAAAAGCTCTCTGTGATAAAAACAGACTAAAGGAATGTATGAGACAAAACAGAGGCACAATTTCCTGCAGTTTTTAAGACACTGTATGCCCAGCATGGTAATACATCCCATTCATTATTCCCAGCACTCGGGAAGGGCAGCTCTTTTTCAGTTTGAGGCCCACCAAGTCTATAAAGAGAGTTCCACATCAGCCAGAGCCACATAATGAGAGCTTGTCTAAAATACAGGTATTAATTTAGATATTGTGTGTGTGCACATGTGAACATGCATGCATATAGAAGACAGGTACACTTAAGGGAGTCAGTCCTCTTGTGGGCCTGGGAATTGAACCTGTCAGAGTTGGCTGCAGTGCCTTTATCATTGAAGCTGTCTCTCCAGTGTACAGGTTTGAGGGTTTGATTTCTGTTCTTTTTACTTGTTTTTTATTTTATGTATACAAATGTTTTGCCTCATTTACCTGCATATATACTTGTGCACTGCATATTTGCCTGGCACTTGAGGCGAGAAGAGGCTTTGGGTCCCTTGAAACTAGAGTTATGGAAAGTTGTAAGCTATCATATGGGTAATGGGAACCAAACCCAGATCCTCTGAAAGAGCAGAAAGTACTCTTAACTACTAAGCCATCTCACCAGCTCCCCTGACCCCTACGGTTTTGTTTTGTTTTGGATTTTTCGAGACAGGGTTTCTCTGTAGCTTTGGTGCCTGTCCTGGAACTAGCT